>VDFB02274714.1:29214921-29247548 GCA_007258455.2 Sequoia sempervirens | reverse complement strand
AGTTGCTATTGCTAAGGTGGATCACTCCTTTCTTCGAAGGCCATACTCTTATAATTGGGTCAAGTGTTCTTTTCTTTAGAAAATTCCTATTGCCATTTTGATAGGTTTAATTATGATTTGATTAGATGGGTTATGAAGCACTTATTTCAAACAAATATCTTTATGAAAGAAGTATATTGGCATGAAATTAAATATGATTTGTATTCCAATGTAAAACTACAAAGAATGGAAACAATTCTTTCAACACATAAAATATTATGTAGTAGTCAATTAAAATGAAAAAGCTTACTCTATATTAGTTAGGATACATAACTAAGAAAATGATCTAGAGTAACTTATTTATCCTAGAGGAACTAAGTATATAGTATACAAATAAAACCAACAAACCCACAACTTCCCCTATTTTGAAGGAGTTTAGTTTTCTCCCCTTCCTAATCTGACTAATATTGTATAATTATTTTAAAGAGATGAAGGGTCATAACACAACTTTATTTAGCCTGGTAAATAGCTTGGTTAATGAAACTTGACAAAAGCAACAAAAAAATTGCTACATTTGGAATTTCATGTTGAATGAAGAGTTGTGACAATAATCTACTTATGGTTTAATAAAACACTATTTTTATAATAAGGCTTGACATTAGAAAGATAAGTGTTACTTATAGTTTTACCAACATATACTATTGTATGCTTGCATGACTTCTTCATTAATATATGGGGAGATAGAGATAGATGGGGAGAGAAAGAGAGAGAGATAGAGATATATGGTAAGATGAAGAGAGATGGAGATATATGGGAAGAGAAAGGAAGAGAGGTGGAGATAGAGAGTCGATGGATAGGTGGGATAGGGAGGGAGAGATGGTGAGAGATATAGAAGGGGAGATAGAGAGGGGGAGGGAGAGAAAGGGATATAGATATAAAGAGATGGAGAGAGGAGTGAGAGGGAGATAAAAAGAGAAATAGAGATAGAGATATAGAGTAGGAGAGATAGAGGGAGAGATGGAGTGAATGAGAGAGAAAGGGGGGAGAGGGTGAGATATCTCAATAGATAGAGGGGGGAAGAGGGAGTGACATAGATAGTGGGAGATATAGAGATATAAAGAGTGACAAGGAGAGATATATAAATCACCCTCCCTATATCTCTATCTATTCATCCTTATCTCTTTATCTCTCTAGCCCTCTCTATCTCTTTGTCTCCCTTTCTATTTGTATGTTTGTAATTATCTCCCTCTCTCTCTATATTTTCTTCCCTGTATTTATCTTTGTCTCCTTAAGTGTGCAATGGGTACATTGGAGAGGTCTTAAAGGAGAATTATCATATCTTTAATCAAATGGCATGCTACCTTGAGAATAACTCCCCAAGGACACATGGCATCCTTGGATTGTTGACATGAAACAACCAACCAAAATTTAGTTTCTCTCTCTCATATTAATATATATTATATTAATTATATTTTGTATTATATAAAAATACACTTATTGTTAATTATTAATTATAATAATTTTATAAGTATTTAACAATTTCATTAAAGAATATAATATATAATTATAATAAGTTGAATAATTATATTATTTATTATGTAAAATATAGCTAATATATACTTAACTATATTGTAGAATATTAAAACCTAGCTAAATGGTGCCAAAATTTTAAACTTAATTAACATACTATAAAACCTAACAAAATCAGGTTGTAGCTTGTCAAATTGGAGAAGTGAAAGGTCAATACCAGAGCCAAGGAAGAGTTTGGAGTAGTGAAAACAAGGTCAATGCCAGCACCGAGGAAGAGTTTGGAGTAGTGAAAACAAGGTCAATGCCAGCGCCAAGGAAGAGTTTGGAGTAGTGGAAACAAGGTCAATGCCAGCATCGAGGAAGAGTTTGGAGTTAAAAAAAGTTCAATACCAGCACTGGCAAAGAGTTTGGAGGAGTGAAAACAAGGTCAATATCAATGTCGAGGAAGAGTTTGGAGGAGTGAAAACAAGGTCAATATTAGCACCGAGGAAGAGTTTGGAGTTAAAACAAGGTCAATACCAGCGCTGACGAAGAGTTTGGAGAAGTGAAAACAAGGTCAATATCAGCGCCGAGGAAGAGTTTGAAGGAGTGAAAAAAAGGTCAATACTAGTGTCGAGGATGAGGTTGAGGGCACTTAGGGAAAATTGATGACCAAGGGGAAATGAGTACTATAATTTTGGCACCCCCATTCTCTTTAACCTTCAATTTTCATGCCAAGTTTCCAAAGATCTTCTCGTACATTGGCACCCCAATTCTCATAAAATGGTATAAGATAAGACAAAAAAAATAAAATAGCTTAGTATTTCACATTTTTATACACTAGCCTCAAGTGTTGGAAAAACTCCCATAATCTACCCACATCTTGGTTGAGGTCTAGGATTTCATCACACATAGCCTTCATCGCATGAGTCTGAAGCAATTGTAGACTTAGCCCAAGTATATGCTAGGTTAAGGTAGATCTAATGAATGGAAATAGAGGCATACAATTCTTCTTTAATACCTCCACCATAAACATATGCTAGGTGTTGGTTGTTTTTATAGTAAGCAAGTTGATCTTCTAATCTACCTATGGAATTGCCAATTCCAATAAAAGGCATCTCAAAGGACTTGGACCAACTAACAAAGATTTGAAAGACCTCCTACACTTTGGGCTCTACAAGACCCAAGAGGGTGATCCCTTAGTGCGTTTACAACCTCTACACCATCATCATAAACAACATTAACAACAAGAGATACTATCATTTAATAGCTCAACATAATAGGATAATACTAAATAGAATTAGTTGTTTATCAATAATATCAACTATTTGGAGCATGAGATAACTACAACAACATTTCACAGTATAATATAGTCATTGATTTTCAATTTGTAGCAAGCTCTAGGTAAAGGAAAAAAAATATTGAACCATACAAATAAGTACAACTTAGATTAGTGCCATATATCCATTGGAGGAGTCAAATTTATAAGCATCTAAGGTTTTATGACAGATTTAACACATAACATATAAGATCCTTGATAACATTGCTTTACAATCTCATCAATATGTATTCTAACCAAATACTACTTATGAAATCCTTATACATAACATATCCACCTACAATCCCATTCAAGCGTTTTAATTAATTCCTTGAATTAAACCTAAAACAAGAATCATACACACCACAATAGTGAGATGAACAAAACAACCCTTGATCATTTTATTCAAAATTCAGATATCCTTGTACAATGGAGAGACATGAGTTTGAATTAATCATATCAATTAAAATGTGAGTACTGTCGTAAAACATAAAATTCCCATGAATTCAAAATGTACTACAGAATGACTCAAAACCTAAATTGCATTTTCCCTAAAACCATCAAACTTTACAATTTTCTCTTCAACTTCATTTAGACTCAGCCAAAAATATCTAACTTGCTAACCTGAACTTCTGGCCTTGAAATCCTTCTTATAGAAAAAGAAGGAGCAAACAAGCATCGGGCTAGAAAGCACACGTGTCACCAGCCAATGGGACCACCTTGTGATATTCCAAAAATTTGTTACAACAAAAATCTCCCTAGAGAATCTTCTTGTTCATCTTGCCCGATGAGAATGGTTGATGCAACAAAAAAAAACTTCAAGAATTTTGTGCCTAGACTGTCACCAAATAACAAAACTAGAATCTGTTGTAACTGCAACAGCTGATTTGTCAACCATTAGAAGCCTACTCCTTTTCACTCTTCCTTAGTTAAATATACATTTACCCATTTCTAGTACTCTTCATCAGTTGGCCAATCAAAATTGATCACCGCATTCGCCTTGACACTATAAGGTTTGTACTTAACTGCCACCTGATTCGATTCTCTTTCAAAAGACTCCAAGAATGAGCTAGTGCTAATGATTTTGGTCATACAGCTCACCAACAAATCATAATTTGAGTTACCCTATTTTTTAGGGTTTTGTAGTCAAAACATGGTATAAAGGGGCTCTTACACTTTTTGTGATTACTGTAGCTTGTGCAAGAGGCCCCACGGATACTATTGTAATTGTAAGATGCATGAATAGGGCGCAGGATGAGAAATAAAGAAGGTATAGTTGTTGTCCTCAATAGTTTTGTGAAGACAAGCATGTGAAATGAGAGGTTCAAGCCTAGGTGACCTAATGGGTTGTTTCTGAACACTGAATATAAATGACACACACACACACACATATCTATCTATCTATCTATATATATATATATATATCTATGTATGTATGTATGTATGTATGTATGTATGTATGTATATGTATTTTTAAATGTAATTGTAAATGAAATTACTGGATGCTCCCCTGGAACAATAAATGCAACATATCATTAAAGAAATCTATATCTATGTATATAAATGTGTATTTATAAATGCAAGTGTAAATGCAAAGAGAATATGGTTTTGTAGTGTTATAGATACAACATATCCATAAATTAATGTAATTTAAATTCTAAAGTCTTCAATACATATAATATGAAATCGATCAAACTATTAAACTACATGAGAAATAAATGAAAACAATAAATGCATATGTATGTGTATTTGTAAATGTAAGTGTAAAATAAATAAGAATAATGAAAATTATAAAAGAATACAAGGTCTCCTCCTTTCTTCGTAGTGATAACCTCCTCCACACACAACCCTTAAAAATTATGAATAGAGGAATATAATATTTGAAGAAGTCAAAGTTGATTCTCTCCTACTTGATGCAATTATTCATTTTATCCTTACAAACATTTATAGTGATTACTAAAGGCACATAGACCAATTCTTCATAATAGAAGAATTTGATCATACTTTTCCAACGATGGAACTATAAGAAAACCTTAGGTTAAATGAATCATTCTTAGCTAAGTTCTTTAAATCATGTCCAACCGTATAAGAGAAGACCACTGCTATGTGTACCTGGATAACATGGAGAAAGGCTCTTTGGGCTCTTTCATCAATCATCCTACCTTAAAACATACCAAAAGTCTTCTAGCAATTAGACATAGGAAGATTTAAGAAAACTTAAAAAAAAATTATTGCCAAAGCATAAACTTATGATGACTTAACAAGGCCTAGTACACACTCCCTCCCCATTAGCCACTTAGACAAATGGAAATTAAATGTAAATTTTCTGCTATTTTTAGTCATGTAGGTGTCCAATAAACCACTTGGTGGTGTTTCCCTTCAAGTTTATTTACTTGAATGAAGAGAAAAAGTCCTTTGATTACAATTAGAGAATACATTTGAGGCCTTGGTTGTGTAACTGGTGGACCATAGTCACATTTAACACTTGTTACAAAGTGTTGGAGTTAAAACGTTAAGTAGATTTGATTTGTGATGGACACATTTGGATGGTAGTAACAATAACTTGCAATCTATCAAGACTTGATTACCTTATAACCTATGAAATTGTAGTGATGAAATGATAGATTAATAATAATGTCACCTTGGGATCACATCACCATGAAAGAACTTCATCCAACATCCTTATGAGTGCAGGTACCACCAAATAGGTATTTGCTAGATCTTTCTTCCTCGAGCGAGGGAAATTCAGGAACAAAAGAGGAAAGTGAGACATGTAGTATGTCTAAAAGAGGGATATCAACTAGAGGTCAAAAGATTAGAAGAAGATTTCGTAAACACATGGAATTTTTTCTTGCTAAAGGGGGGTCATGTTCTTATGATGATGAGAGCATAGGTGACGTCGAGGTGCCCTTGAGGTACACACATCTACGGAAACAATGGGTACACAGGGAACTTCCTCCAATAAACATTGATTTTTGTGTCAACGAGAGGATATATCACATAACACCATCGTCATTACATGGTTTGGGCCTATTTTGCATAGACAGCATAAAGGTATGTTATGAAAAAGTTATTGAATTGATGGAGTATGTCAGACCCTATTACAGTTACAAAGATTGGATGTAACTGGTTCGATATACACAAAGTATGTGTAGGTATGCACTATCAACAAATTATATACAACTAAAAGATAAGGATCAAAATAAAGGAGTGGCTATGTACATTGACAGAAGGCCAAAAGCATCAGGGAATATTGTAGGGTTTATAAATAGTACACGACCTAGGTCAACAAATAAGCAACCCAATTGCATATTCGAGGCGAAGGGAAACCATGTATTCGTATGTGCAATAAAATCAATAACTAGGGGAAGAGTTGCTAATCGATTACAATTTGAATCGCTTAGTTACAAACACAATTACTATGGGGGTGGTACGTACTATGTACCATTTTACCCAATCTCCAATTAATGACTCCAATATACCATTTTATTCTTTCTTTTTTTCGTAAGTCTATTGGTTTCATTTTGGTTGGTGTAATTTAATATATTTAATTTTTGTCACAGCGGAACATTGATCATACGGGGAAGGCTCTGGCCCAGAGCACATATCATGATGTATCTTCAGGCGCTTCTACACGACAGGTTTACCTCATTGTAATTGTACAAATTAGATATGAGAAATTTTTTTTATTATTATGTTTTCTAAAAAAGTTTATTGGGTTAATTTTGATAATGTTTTTAATATTCTTGTTGCAATTGACTGATCAGGGAAAGGCACTAGCACTAGATGAGAGCATCGATGGTGAGGTGCAGTCAATATTTTGTGATGATGACATCACTAATTAAGCAAACCCTCTCGATATGATAAGGAAGATGGAAAAAAATGCAATGAAGAAATCGTTAAGTTGATATTCATAGTGCCTCAAATAGATGAGATAAGAGAGAGGGTTAAAATATTGTTTGAGAGATTACAAAACTTGCAAGTAAGTTGTCATGAGGTCTTTAATTATAATATAAGTTCATTCATGGTTTTATATTTTGTACTCTTTTATGTCATGAACTAAAATATGTGTTCTTTTTATAGGGTTATTTTCCTCCTCATGATTCTCCTGGCCATGATCAGGGTACTGCAAGTGCTGCTCGAGGAGTAGGGGTTGGTACAAGTGTCCATCCTGATCTTCCTGCACATTCATCACATCATCTGACCCCATCATCTGTGCCTATATTGTCGTCTGAAATCTTAGCAACACATACCATGCGAGCATCTGTTAATGCACTCTCTAGTAGTGAACACATGCCACAACATGTGTTAGGACATGTACCTGGGGAAGCAGAGGCCACTAGTATTGGTGATGTTTTAGCAACATTTCCTGGATCTTCCCATATTACTAGTACGAGAACATTGCCGGTCACACTTATGGTGACTGAAGATTTCATTCCCATAAAGATAGAGAAGGTCCCAGGTAATTTAAAATCTTTTAATTATTATTATATATAATCCAATTGAAATTTACTTATTGATCGCTCTTTTTAGACTATTGATCCCATGATCATTTTGCAAGAAATAATGTTTTTTTATAAACATCTAAGTGATATTACATTTGAGCTCTTTAGGCCCACCATGTAACGCCCCTCCGTGCAAACCCCAAACGACAACATAAACAACAAATTACCACACAATTTTTTTTTTTTGAAAGAAGAACAATTCTTGAACATATATTGCATATAAAGCAACTATACAATTTCACAATGACCATTACGTCCTTTGGGGTACACGAGATGGCATCATGAAGTCCTAAAACTAATAACATAACTATAATGAACAAATAAAGATTACATAAAGATAACATCCAACCATCCCTGATCAAGAGAGATGAAAAAGATACATATAACATTTTATTAATAGTTCAATATGCCAATTGTGGAGTATATTTCCACAAATACAACACCATTAGAATTACATACTATGAAACATTAACACATAAAAGTACCAAGTATTTACATACATTTCATGAATAAAAAACATCCATAAAAGATCATAAATTAAGGTCAAGGGTTACAATCATTAGAATGATAATGAAAGTTACATCGTATAAGAGATACAGTGATACATATGTGTTCCTCGACATATACGGGAACAATACAATAAGATAGATTAATACAACTGAAGAGGTTAATACAAAGTAACAAGATCAGCTCTGACTCAGGTACAATCCTGGAGTCCACAAGAGGCACATATCTAGACAGTTCGATCCTTGGCTGGGGACCGAATGGGGTGCATATCACGTTCCACCCGACCACGTGGACCCGAAAGTCCACCCCCCGTGCTAGGAGTTGACAAGAAAGATCCCCATACCACAATCCAAAGCAATCAATGAACCAATAGCAAACCAAACTCCACAACAAGGATATCATCAATAGAAGATAACAAATCACAACATTTCCATCACTTAGCCAAAACAAAATAATGAAAATTCCAACAAATCCAAATGTCAAGATTATAGCTCAACACTAAATAACCATAAGAGGTGCCAACAACAATAGGATCCAAGCCTTCAAATAAAATTGCAATATCAACCAACAATAAATATCAAGGGCACCTTTCATTAACATCAATCAAGTTGTCATGAGGCATGTACACAACAATAAAAGATAGAACTTGGAGGCTTCAACAACAATCACCAAGAACTAATTGCCTCAACAACACTCCCAGAGGCAACCAAGCAAGAGAAAATAAACAGGTACTGTAGGAGAGTGTCATCGCATGGCCTTACATGGATTTTCCAGACAACCTATCACAACGTACCGCCTCCATCTATGGTTATCCAGGCTGCCTATCTCAAGGTGACCGCTCCATAGGGTGACTCATGCAGAACCACTTACCTTTCATGAGGACAAGGCAGTGATCTTACCAACCAGGTCTTCTCATCCCATCCTTAGTCTATGAAAGCACTAACGATATGGGTGAGGCTCATAATTAATCTTGTTTAGTGTTTATCTACCCAACCTACTAGTTAATTAATTACATTATCACTTGATTAGGAAACTCTTCCATGGGTTACCCAAACAACCCCTTTGTGCACCGGCCCCCATGAAGAGCCACTCTCCCTACGGGTACCAAATAAAAACATACAAGGGGTGTACCTCATCTCTCATAAAAATCAAGGAGTACATATCACACAACATGCGAGGCAAGAATCATCTCGCAAATCCATTCCATATAACTGAAACAAGAACAAGGAGGTACCACCCACCACATCAAAATTCAACACCATAGTACAAAGTAATACTCACAAGCTAAAAATCCGATATAAGAGCAACAAATACCAACAGAATAATTGTGGAAATATCAACATATGTCAAGTTTCTCCATTGCCTCTGAAAGCCAAGAAACACTGTAAATCCACAATCTTCTATTGAAGGTAATTCAAATTTATCAGGTTCCCAACCATCTCAAATATGACCACAAGAAAATCTTAACACAAGAGAAAGACTCACAACTTGAACCGCAAATTCACTATATAACTTCCACAATCGCAAAACGGCAAGAGAGGAATAGAAGAGGCAATATCATAACGTGACCTTTAAACTTAATCAAGATAACATAATCAACTCATTGCATAATTAATTGCAAAGATCAAAATATTTTCAATAACCTTGTTGGACACCACAGACTCCTTCAAGAAAAGGCAATAATCAGAACCAAATATAAGTCAAGATCCTTCATAATATCTAAAATAAGACATAATGTTCCAAACATCGAAACAATACCCAATCAACATGGTTTTCAGTTCAAGCAACCCTTACATGAATACTCAATATCACTTTCACTGTGAACAATAACCAAATTAATGCAAACAAGATATACTCCAAAACAATAATCAAAATTCAACTCAATATCAACAAACACAATATTCGATCAACAACCAAGATAGCCAAGAGGCATTATCCTGCCACTTCCTAAAAATCAATACTTAACCATTGACTCACTTACACATTAATACCCAAGCTCACATATTGAATCTTGTCAAAATAACTCCAACTCAAGAGTGAGTCATGTCAAGGTAGAACCATCAAGAATATCTGTTAATCCATCACGAACAAGTAATCACAACAACCATGAAAGTTCACTCTCACAATATCAAATAAAAACGTCACTTCCACATTTCAAATACTAAGTCATCCATCAATAGATCAAATTATTTAAGTTAAACAACTTATCAATTTCTTTACTTAAATTTTGAGGCTATAAATGTCACAAATAACAATATCTATGTTATATCCTAACAACAATCCACTTTTACTAACACAGACACAACAATAACATTAAACTAACATAGTTGAAATGATAATCATGATACTTTATCTTTTTACTCTTTATCAATGTTGTCTAAGAAATAATATTCCTTAATTTACATAGTTAAATAAAAAAAAAATACTAAGAGGGTAGAAATCCTTTACTATTTAACTACAATGCATCCATGCAATTTCCAAAAAACATAAGAACATACATATATCAATTTATTTATAATTAACTATTATTTATTTGTTTGTTTACTTATTTCCATATATAATTTGTCGTGAAAGTAATTAAAAAGAATTATAAGCAAGAAAGGAATTTATATATAAATAATTATACTATTTCTAATCACATACATTATTATTTCCTTTTTCCTAAGAAATGAGACAATCTAAGGAAAAACCAGTCATACTACTTATTTTAATTTTAAAGATTCCTTGTAAAGAATATAAGAATATTCTCCCCTGTAACTTTATTTAAGGGATAACTTAATTTTGAATATTTTTCCATGATGACTTTCTTCTCTATCTTAGACTTAAAGAGCTTAATTTATTTTACTTTATTTTAAATGATGTAATATGAAGTAAAGCATTCCAAGGCTATGACCAAACTCTTCTTCCTTTTGAAACTTTAAACGCACTAAAAGCAAAGCTCAAACCAAGACTGATATAATTAGGCTGCGTTGAACTAAGAGAAATGTTGACAGAATAAACAAGATAATACGCAACGTTAGAATTGTATAACGATGGCCATGCAAGTAAATCAAATTGGGTAAGATATGAACATCAATCTTCAAATACCTAATATATTCTTTAAAGGAATGCATTGAATTATTTATGTGATTCGTTTTATATTTTATATTTTTACTTTTATTTTTTTCAAGGGACAGAAACAATCTCAGAAGAATGCATAAAAGATTAAACAAGGAAGCTCTTGAATTGTTTAAATTAATGAAACACTCTGCAACACTTCCTAACGCTAAAAGCTTTGCTTGTGTTCTAGGTGCGTGCAGATATGTAGGTTTAGAGGATGAGGGCTGCACGTACTTCACATATCAAAAGCCCCTAAATAGATACGCGAAATAGTGCGAGAGCACAAACAAGGGGTGTGAACTGTTTGGACAAGATGCTACATACGATATACTGTTAGAGGAATCAGGCAGGTTATTTAAACTTCCTACTATGTTCAAGTGCCACAGTTGAGATAGGTTGATAATGGAATTAGAGAGATTATTTAAACATCTACAACATTCTAATTCCAAGTGTTGTTGTTGTGACAAGTTACCAACAGCTTCAGGGAGGCTGTTTAAACTTATACACTCTCCCAAATCTAAATACTTCGGTTGTGATAGGTTGCATATGGTATCAGGGAGATTGTTTAAATTTATACACCCTCCAAATTCTAAAAATTGCAGTAGCGGTAGGTTACACATGAAAAGAGAAGCGGTGGTAGTAGTTTGTGCACAAAGACGATTTTGCAAGAATCTCTCAAAAACTTTGGACAATAGAAGCACTCAAGAACACGTCCTAACATTTAAACTTTGCGCGCTTCTAAGTGCACACAGAATGGTAGTTTAGTAGATGAGGACTGCACATAATTGACACGACAGCAACCCTTATTGCATTACATACAAAGCCGATCATTAGGAGTTTCTTGGAGATACACAAAACTTAATACTAAGATGCTAGCCTAACCTGCGATGCCTCTCAACTGGCTGCATTGGTAAATATGTATGCAAAATGAGTAACACAGTTAAGGAATTTGACTGTTTGATAAAAAGAACCTCACAAAAATGTGGACTCAAATGCAAGATGTGAAAGTTGTGTCTAAGTGCACACAGAAAGGTAGTTTAGTTGATGAGGACTGCACATAATTGACACGACAGCAACACTTAGTGCATTACATACAAAGCCGATCATTAGGAGTGTCTTGGAGATACACAAAACTTAATACTAAGATGCTAGCCTAACCTGCGATGCCTCTCAACTGGCTGCACTGGTAAATATGTATGCAAAATGAGTAACACAGTTAAGGAATTTGACTGTTTGATAAAAAAAACCTCACAAAAATGTGGACTCAAATGCAAGATGTGAAAGTTGTATGATCTCAAGGAAAGAAATGACTACAGGGGACGCACATTTGTTCAAGGCTTTAGAAAATTGTAAGTAAATGCAAAAGCAGAGACAAGGCACGTACACTATTTTATAAGATACTAGTTAAACCTATGGTACTTGTAGGTCATATATGAATATAGGTTGGGCATTTCTGACAACACTATTTTTATAGATGGATCCTCAAAAAAAATGCTACAACCCATGTTCTACTCTTAAACATCCTATGCAGAAGCGACAGATGTGGTGAGATTCAAAAGTAAAGAGGTCGATGGAAGATAGAGGGATTAAATAGATACCCTGGTGTAGTTGGTTTTATGGCCTGAAGAGGGTACATGCATTTTTTTTAGAAGACAGATCTCATCCACAAACACGTGAGATCAATGCAGCGACAGAAAAAATCGGCTTAGCAAAGAAGACAACAGGGTATATCAAGATTTACAATTTTTACTTCAAGCTGCGGAGGAGAAGGAAGAAGAATCATTTATCTGCAACTCTGATAGACTGTTAGAAATAAAACGGGTTATTTAAACCTTTAAACTTCCTATTATATTCAAGTGCGCAGCTGAGTTAGGCTGACAATGGAAAAAAGAGACTATTTAAAATAACATACGAAACAGAAAACCAAGGCAGTTACCTTCACCTGGCTGATGTTCTTTCTCCCACTCCTGCCCCCTTCTTCCTGCCCCCAAACGTATCCTCCCTCATCTCCATACAAACATCCCTCGAAAAGACAGCCTCTCCTGGGGAGAATGCCACGCAATGAACATGCAAAGAAGAGAATATAAGCACAGGGCACATGGTAGACAGGAAAGAATTTCTTGAAGCAAGGTGAAGGGTACCATCAAGGACATGTGTCCCTCTTCTTTGTTTGCATAAAGATATTAAATAGACTTAAACATTTGTATGCACACATACATATAATTGTTTTTATTTATTTTCTCAATTTTTTTTTTTTATATATATATATATGAATATTTATTCTTTATCTTCCAAATTCTCTTCTATGACCAAACACCTTGAAGTTTATATTTAAACTACATCCATAAGTGGATTATTAATCTTTTACATTATTATCTATAAGATGTAAATTTAATATTTTTATTTTTATGTGCATATTCAAGGAATATTTTAAATTTATAACTATATTGGATTATCCGTCCTTATTAAACTTTAATAAAGAATAATATAATATATTAACTCATTTTTCCCCCCTTCCAATAATTTAATAATTTTAATTTAATACTTTAATTAATTCCATGTTGCCATTACGAGCAACGAAATACACGACAATAGCTGAACGACAAGACGCGGCAAGATCTTGCAAGTCACAAATGCACAACTTACTCATATGTCGCAAAGGACCAAAAGCAGAGGGGTACTACATCCTCCCCCCCTTAGCATCGACTTACTCCTAGAAGTTAGATGATAAAACAAAGCGTATGCAGTTATAAATACATCAACACAAGAAACTAATAAATAAGCCCAATAATTAAAATGGCATCAAATAAACAATTCAAATTAACCGACACAAAACAATGCGTTACCGACACGAAAAATAGGATCGCAAATAGACGACATTGTCAGATGTAAAGATGGGGTGACAAACTAGGATGGGGAAACTTTCTTGTCAACTCTGGTTTCCACATCATACCCATTGGGATTGTGGGGCACGCTCAAACCTGACAAGGCAGGTGGAGTTGATGCCTGGTACCTGCAACCTGCATCCAAACAAGATGTCGAGCACATATATATCAAATAACAGGCACAGCATGATAGGAAATGATAGCGTAGCAGTGCGCTCATGAATGAGTGATGCTACACCGTTCCCCTCACCAAGACCTCAAACAGTAACGGAAACATTGAGTACAATAATAACATCATCAAGTAACACCAGACACATCATAATCAACATCATAAAGCAATTATGAATAATTGAATAACAACATAGTACTACATCTAGATGAAAATATAACCAGTAAAATTCAAACACCATGTATCATCATATTAGAAGCCTCTGAATAGAGTAACATAGTCATCCAAGCACACTAGACTGTCAGCCAAACTAGTCAAATTGGTGAAACAATCACTATCATATTCTTAAAGTCACAACATAACATAAATAGTATCAAAATATTGACAACAAAGAAGAGATGTTACATTCATACATAGGTTCTAATTATCATCTACACTATCTTCTAATCATGATCTTAAGGGAAAAGATGGTGATCTACAATTATCATTACCGTTAAGAATTACTAACTAACATATGAAGAATTCTACAAATGTACTTATTTTGGATATACTTCTTTAACTATTTAACAACTAAGGTATAACAATATGATCAAAGAAATATTCTAAAAGTTATCAAGATTATGAGTCCATCAATAAGGCTATGAGTAATTCAAAGATGAACTAGTGGAAAAAAATATTACCCAATACTACTTAACATGATATTAATATGAATAAAGGCTATTTCTTCTGCAATGCTAATAATTTTTCACCATGATGATCAAGACAATCCTACTATGATAACCCAGTCACAGTGAACAATTTAGTAAATTTACAACAATAATCTAAGAATTCCAGTTCTTGAACAGACTAACTAAAACTTGTCTAAATTGCATCCTAAAGTTTTACTTGAAATTCAATCCTCCACATAGTAATCATATTATAAGTGACATCATAAAGTCATCAAAAATAAAGTACCTAACAAGCATAGTACAAGTCCATATGATTAAAAAACCAATTTAATCCAATCACAACTTCAATCTCCACTCAACAATATGACATGTGCATAATTAACGAGTGTCAAGGCCCTTAAATTAGATAACATGTCATCCAACCCAAGTCAAAATAGTGAGACAATCACCAAGAAGGGTCACAACGATCAAGCAAGCGTGATAGAAGACAACAACACAAGCTCAAGAGTCAAACAAATTTTACACCCTTTCATAACAGAAAGCACAATTTAACACCTCATAAACATATATTTCTAGGTTAAAACACTCATTTTCCACATACACACATAAACTTACATCACCAAAAGTCACATCTCAAGACAACACAAAGGTCCATAATGCATCCCTAGTAGGAAGAATATCGGTGTGTTGCGCACTACACTGAGGGTCCTATTCTTTCCACCAGCTTCCTGCACCATTAGACCAAAACCCCCACAAAACAAACTCAGTTTCCTAAGTGAGGATGACACAAAAGGAGGACATACCCTCAAGAGTTAGAGCAACAAGGTCGACGTAATTGGGCTCATAGTGCCCAGTGTATGAACCTTTGCTCTGATACCAAGCTGTAACGCCCCTACGTGCAAACCCCAAAGGACAACAGAAACAACAAATTACCACACAATTTTTTTTTTTGAAAGAAGAACAATTCTTGAACATATATTGCATATAAAGAAATTATACAATTTCACAATGACCATTATGTCCTTTGGGGTACATGAGATGGCATCATGAAGTCCTAAAACTAATACCATAACTATAACGAACAAATAAAGATTACATAAAGATAACATCCAACCATCCCTGATCAAGAGAGATGAAAAAGATAACATATAACATTTTATTAATAGATCAATATGCCAATTGTGGAGTATATTTCCACATATACAACACCATTAGAATTACATACTATGAAATGTTAACACCTAAAAGTACCAAGTATTTATATACATTTCATGAATAAAAAACATCCATCAAAGATCATAAATTAAGGTCAAGGGTTACAATCATTACAATGATAATGAAAGTTACATCATATAAGAGATACAGTGATACATATGTGTTCCTCGACATATACGGGAACAATACAATAAGATAGATTAATACAACTGAAGAGGTTAATACAAAGTAACAAGATCAGCTCTGACTCAGGTACAATCCTGGAGTCCACAAGAGGCACATATCTAGACAGTTCGATCCTTGGCTGGGGACCGAATGGGGTGCATAGCACGTTCCACCCGACCACGTGGACCCAAAAGTCCACCCCCCGTGCTAGGAGTTGACAAGAAATATCCCTATACCACAATCCAAAACAATCAATGAACCAATAGCAAACCAAACTCCACAACAAGGATATCATCAACATAAGATAACAAATCACAACATTTCCATCACTTAGCCAAAACAAAATAATGAAAATTCCAACAAATCCAAATGTCAAGATTATAGCTCAACACTAAATAACCATAAGAGGTGCCAACAATAATAGGATCCAAGCCTTCAAATAAAATTGCAATATCAACCAACAATAAATATCAAGGGAACCTTTCATTAACATCAATCAAGTTGCCATGAGGCATGTATGCAACAATAAAAGATAGAACTTGGAGGCTTCAACAACAATCACCAAGAACTAATTGTCTCAACAACATCAACAATTCAAACAACACTCCCAGAGGCAACCAAGCAAGAGAAAATAAATGGGTACTGTAGGAGAGTGTCATCGCATGGCCTTACATGGATTTTCCAGGCAACCTATCACAAGCTACCACCTCCATCTATGGTTATCCAGGCTGCCTATCTCAAGGCGACTATTCCATAGGGTGACTCATGCAGAACCACTTACCTTTCGTGAGGACAAGGCAGTGATCTTACCAACCAGGTCTTCTCATCCCATCCTTAGTCTGTGAAAGCATTGATGATATGGGTGAGGCTCATAATTAATCTTGTTTAGTGTTTATCTACCCAACCTACTAGTTAATTAATTACATTATCACTTGATTAAGGAACTCTTCCATGGGTTACCCAAACAACCCCTTTGTGCGGCGGCCCCCATGAAGAGCCACTCTGCCTATGGGTACCAAATCAAAACATACAAGGGGTGTACCTCATCTCTCATAAAAATCAAGGAGTACATATCACACAACATGCGAGGCAAGAATCATCTCACAAATCCATTCCATATAACTGAAACAAGATCAAGGAGGTACCACCCACCACATCAAAATTCAACACCATAGTACAAAGTAATACTCACAAGCTCAAAATCTGATATAAGAGCAATAAATCCCAACAAAATAACTGTGGAAAAATCAACATATGTCAAGTTTCTCCATTGCCTCTGGAAGCCAAGAAACACTGTAAATCCACAATCTTCTATTGAAGGTAATTCAAATTTGTCAGGTTCCCAACCATCTCAAATATGACCACAAGAAAATCTTAACACAAGAGAAAGACTCACAACTTGAACCGCAAATTCACTATATAACCTCCACAATCGCAAAATGGCAAGAGAGGAATAGAAGAGGCAATATCATAACGTGACCTTTAAACTTAACCAAGATAACATAATCAACTCATTGCATAATTAATTGCAAAGATCAAAATCTTTTCAATAACCTTGTTGGACACCACAGACTCCTTCCAGAAAAGGCAATAATCAGAACCAAATATAAGTCAAGATCCTTCATAATATCTAAAATAAAACATAATGTTCCAAACATCGAAACAATACCCAATCAACATGGTTTTCAGTTCAAGCAACCCTTACATGAATACTCAATATCACTTTCACTGTGAACAATAACCAAATTAATGCAAACAAGATATACTCCAAAACAATAATAAAAATTCAACTCAATATCAACAAACACAATATTCGATCAACAACCAAGATAGCCAAGAGGCATTATTCTGCCACTTCCTAAAAATCAATACTTAACCATTGACTCACTTACACATTAATACCCAAGCTCACATATTGAATCTTGTCAAAATAACTCCAACTCAAGAGGGAGTCATGTCAAGGTAGAACCATCAAGAATATTCGTTAATCAATCAAAAACAAGTAATCACAACAACCATGAAAGTTCACTCTCACAATATCAAATAAAAACGTCACTTCCACATTTCAAATACTAAGTCATCCATCAATAGATCAAATTATTTAAGTTAAACAACTTATCAATTTCTTTACTCAAATTTTGAGGCTACAAATGTCACAAATAACAATATCTAAGTTATATCCTAACAACAATCCACTTTTACTAACACAGACACAACAATAACATTAAACTAACATAGTTGAAATGATAATCATGATACTTTATCTTTTTACTCTTTCTCAATCTTGTCTAAGAAATAATATTCCTTAATTTACACAGTTAAATAAAAAAAAAAATACTAAGAGGGTAGAAATCCTTTACTATTTAACTACAATGCATCCATGCAATTTCCAAAAAACATTAGAACATACATATATCAATTTATTTATAATTAACTATTATTTATTTGTTTGTTTACTTATTTCCATATATAATTTGTCGTGAAAGTAATTAAAAAGAATTATAAGCAAGAAAGGAATTTATATATAAATAATTATACTATTTCTAATCACATACATTATTATTTTCTTTTTCCTAGAAAGGAGACAATCTAAGGAAAAACCAGTCATACTACTTATTTTAATTTTAAAGATTCCTTGTAAAAAATATAAGAATATTCTCCCCTGTAACTTTATTTAAGGGATAACTTAATTTTGAAGATTTTTCCACGATGACTTTCTTCTCTTTCTTAGACTTAAAGAGCTTAACTTATTTTACTTCATTTTAAATGATGTAATATGAAGTAAAGCATTCCAAGGCTATGACCAAACTCTTCTTCCTTTTGAAACTTTAAACGCACTAAAAGCAAAGCTCAAACCAAGACTGATATAATTAGGCTGCGTTGAACTAAGAGAAACGTTGACAGAATAAACAAGATAATACGCAACGTTAGAATTATATAACGACGGCCATGCAAGTAAATCAAATTGGGTAAGATATGAACATCAATCTTCAAATACCTAATATATTCTTTAAAGGAATGCATTAAATTATTTATGTGATTCATTTTATTTATTTATTTATTTATTTTTTATTTTTTTTAGGGATAGAAACAATCTCAGAAGAATGCATAAAAGATTAAACAAGGAAGCTCTTGAATTCTTTAAATTAATGAAACACTCTGCAACACTTCCTAATGCTAAAAGCTTTTCTTGTGTTCTAGGTGCGTGCAGATATGTAGGTTTAGAGGATGAGGGCTGCACATACTTCACATATCAAAAGACCCTAAATACATACGTGACAGAGTGCGAGAGCACAGACAAGGGGTGTGAACTGTTTGGACAAGATGCTACATACGATAGACTGTTAGAGGAATCAGGCAGGTTATTTAAACTTCCTATTATGTTCAAGTGCCACAGCTGAGATAGGTTGATAATGGAATTAGAGAGATTATTTAAACATCTACAACATTCTATTTCCAAGTGTTGTTGCTGTGACAAGTTACCAACAGCTTCAGGGAGGCTATTTAAACTTATACACTCTCCCAAATCTAAATACTTCGGCTGTGATAGGTTGCAAATGGTATCAGGGAGATTGTTTAAATTTATACACCCTCCAAATTCTAAAAATTGTAGTAGTGGTGGTAGTAGTTTGTTCACAAAGATGATTTTGCAAGAATCTCTCAAAAACTTTGGACAATAGAAGCACTCAAGAACATGTCCTAACATTTAAACTTTGCTTGCTTCTAAGTGCACACAGAAAGGTAGTTTAGTGGATGAGGACTGCACATAATTGACATGACAACAACCCTTATTGCATTACATACAAAGCCGATCATTAGGAGTGTCTTGGAGATACACAAAACTTAATACTAAGATGCTAGCCAAACCTGCGATGCCTCTCAACTGGATGCACTGGTAAATATGTATGCAAAATGAGTAACACAATTAAGGAATTTGACTGTTTGATAAAAAAAACCTCACAAAAATGTGGACTCAAATGCAAGATGTGAAAGTTGTATGATCTCAAGGAAAGAAATGACTGCAGGGGACGCACATTTGTTCAAGGCTTTAGAAAATTGTAAGTAAATGCAAAAGCAGAGACAAGGCACGTACACTGTTTGATAAGATACCAGTTAAACCTGTGGTGCCTGTAGGTCATATATGAATATAGGCTGGGCATTTCCAACAACACTATTTTTATAGATGGATCCTCAAAAAAAATGCTACAACCCATGTTCTACTCTTAAACATCCTGTGC
Source organism: Sequoia sempervirens (assembly GCA_007258455.2). Classification (NCBI taxonomy): domain Eukaryota; kingdom Viridiplantae; phylum Streptophyta; class Pinopsida; order Cupressales; family Cupressaceae; genus Sequoia; species Sequoia sempervirens. The sequence goes on along the minus strand of VDFB02274714.1, from coordinate 29,227,291 downwards.
AGAAGCGGCAGATGCAGTGAGATTCAAAAGTAAAGAGGTCGATGGAAGATAGAGGGATTAAATAGATACCCTGGTGTAGTTGGTTTTATGGCCTGAAGAGGGTACATGCATTTTGTTTAGGAGACAGATCTCATCCACAAACACGTGAGATCAATGCAGCGACAGAGAAATCGGCTTAGCAAAGAAGACAACAGGGTATATCAAGATTTACAATTTTTACTTCAAGCTGCGGAGGAGAAGGAAGAAGAATCATTTATCTGCAACTCTGATAGACTGTTAGAAATAAAACGGGTTATTTAAACCTTTAAACTTCCTATTATATTCAAGTGCGCAGCTGAGTTAGGCTGACAATGGAAAAAAGAGACTATTTAAAATAACATACGAAACAGAATACCAAGGCAGTTACCTTCACTTGGCTGATGTTCTTTCTCCCACTCCTGCCCCCTTCTTCCTGCCCCCAAACGTATCCTCCCTCATCTCCATACAAACATCCCTCGAAAAGACAACCTCTCCTGGGGAGAATGCCATGCAATGAACATGCAAAGAAGAGAATATAAGCACAGGGCACGTGGTAGACAGGAAAGAATTTCTTGAAGCAAGGTGAAGGGTACCATCAAGGACATGTGTCCCTCTTCTTTTTTTGCATAAATATATTAAATAGACTTAAACATTTGTATGCACACATACATATAATTGTTTTTATTTATTTTCTCAATTTTTTATATATATATATATATATATATATATATATATATATATATATATATATATGAATATTTATTCTTTATCTTCCAAATTCTCTTCTATGACCAAACACCTTGAAGTTTATATTTAAACTACATCCATAAGTGGATTATTAATCTTTTACATTATTATCTACAATATATAAATTTAATATTTATATTTTTATGTGCATATTCAAGGAATATTTTAAATTTATAACTATACTGGATTATCCATCCTTATTAAACTTTAATAAAGAATAATATAATATATTAACTCATTTTTCCCCCTTCCAATAATTTAATAATTTTAATTTAATCCTTTAATTAATTCCATGTTGCCATTACGAGCAACGAAATACACGACAATACCTGAACGACAAGACGCAGCAAGATCTTGCAAGTCGCAAATGCACAACTTACTCATATGACACAAAGGACCAAAAGCAGAGGGGTACTACACACCATACGTACATAGTGGAATGCCCAAAATCAAGATTTAAATGATGAGCTCATTAACCATTTAGTTGTGTTGTTCGGTGATAAAACATTGAATTGAACCAAGGTCCTTAAGAAAGATGGTACCTATCTAAAGTATGTGAGGGACAACATCGGTCACATTTAGAGAAGAAAAAAAAGTACGGGCGTCCCCCCATGATTCCATAGAGGGAGTGGAGGGGCCTGGTGTCAGATGGAAGGGAGAAGGCTGAAAAGAAAAGAAGGAAAGAGACCAGCAGGCCAAGGAAGGTATGTGATACTATCAACAATGTAATTATATATTGATTACTCTTTCTTTTTTATATAATCTAATGTATTTCAAACTTTTCATAGGCTTCCCAACACATCAAAGGAAACAAAGGAAAGACTAGAAAAACATGAGCAACACAAACTTGGCTCTAGTAGTTATATGAAATTAGCTGCACAAATTGTAAGTATCAATAAATGAAATATAGTATCCAAATAATAAATTGAAAACGTTTTTGGTTTTATCACACCATAGAAGCAAAATTCATTATCTTATGCAAAAATGTAGGGCTCTGAATTCAACAGAGTTCCCACAGAAGATGACCTGAAGATTGCCTTCCAGCAAGCCTATAGAGTCGTGGTTGAATGCCTAAGAGTCTTAACTAGGAAAGCACAACCTTCCACTACATCCAACATTCAGGTAAATAAAATCAATAAAGTCTATTTAAAATTCAATACTTGTGCAATCTATTCAATATTAATTTCCACCATAAAGTAATTACATGCCTATTTTTTTTAAACATTCAAGCAATGATAATACTGGACATGACTTTGGAATGCAACGTGGTGAGGGTGGAGCACAACCTATAGATGAAGGTCATGGTGTGCATCCCGGTACTTTAGAGCATGTAGAGTGTGATCAAAATGTTGAGCATGATCAGGCTAGAGAAGATTAGGAACATGATGTGGCCCCATCAGGTAAAGAGGACCACTCTAAAGTTATTTTAAACATATTTAACTGCAATTGGTGTATTAATTAATGTAACCTTTCGTGTTTCAACTTTAGAGCATGTAAAGCATGATCAACATGTTGATCATGATCAAGCTACAGAAGATCAGGAACATGATGTGGCCCCATCAGGTAAAGAGGACCACTCTCATGTTCTTTTAAAAATATTTAATTTCAATTCGTGTATTAATTAATGTAACCTTTCGTGTTTCAACTATAGATCAGGATTTAGAGGGTGTTTAGCATGTTGAGCATGAGTCTATAACAAAATTTTAGGAGCATGATGTGGACCTATTAGGTAAAGAGAACCAATCTAATGTTCTTTTAATTAATGAAATACTTGTAACAATAATAATAAAACATATTAGTTTAACATTTCTTTCTTATTGCAGTAGACCCCCCTTGCAGCGGCGTCCACGTCATGACCAGATGAGTAGGTGTACATTAAGATCATGAGCAGAGGGTAGAACAACTAAAGGGGGGACAAATATTGATTTAGAAAATGATACTCCACTTCAGATTTTTGTAGCTTTAAAAAAGAAACAAAAAAAATGGATTGTAATCATATCATGACAACCATAGTTTTGATAATATGTAAAAACTGAAAGAATGAATATTATATATTAATGAATGAATGTGAATATGTTAATTAATGAATGTTATATGTTATTAATGGATGAATGAATGATTAATGTTATATAATTGGGTATGGGGAATTGAGAGTGATGTGAGGGGAGGGGAGAGGCCAAATGAGCTTCCATCATCACGTGGTTAGCCCTGTTAAGTAGAGAATATTAAAATATTCTCAAAAAAAAGAGAAGCTCAATAAGGTAATGCACTTTTCAATATAAGAAATGCATCATTTGAAGCATCAAACCAATATGCAAAGATGAAAGAAAGTGCTAACTTTTCACTATGGTGGCATAAAAATGATTCTTTATACCCCGAATCCATGCTCTGCATCATAATTTGAATTTTTTTCCATTCCAATGTTCCGAGTCTAGTTTTTTTGTATGTATTTTTATGAATACCACATTGTGTTGTATGTGGATTTGGTTTCAAAGCTTTGTTTCTTCTATTTTTAGTGGTGACCTAACTCTAAAATTTGACTTTTGTGCATAACAAATTAGTGGAAAAATTGACCGCTCTGAAGGGTTTAGAGGCTTGATTGAGATAGATACACAGATATTTGGATCTTATTGTTGATGGGAGGCTTTGACTTAACCATGAAATTTTGTACCATCTATAGGTATGCAAAAGTTTCTCTACTTACATTCATTCTTGATCATAAATGTTGTAAATGATATGAATGCTTTAAACTTAAGATTCGTTTCATTGTTATAATGATCAAAATTTCATACTTTGCTATACATTCAAGCATTCTCTTGCCCCTACCCTTTGCTCTCTCCCATATCTTTTAAAAAAAAAATTGTCATAAAAGATTCACATTTCTGTCTCATTTACACAAATTTATCTGAAGCGCTAGGAGTGAATAAAGATATGTAAAAGATGATGGATTATGTCTAAACAACAACTTTCCATCTTATAGAAAATTAAATACTTAATATTTGAATAGTTTAAAGCTTGAATAATTCTTGTATATGAATGTGTAGCAATAAGGGAGCCTATGTGAAGATTGAAATTTAAAAAATCACTTTGGTAGTTTTCCTTAGGCAGTGAAATGATATTTTGAGTAATGCAAACCTACACACACATTGATAGTTTTTGGCATTGCATTGAAGAATTTTTTTTCTCTTATACCTACCCTCACCTAGACATGGAGGTATATAATATTGGTTTATGGGTTTATTCTGTAAGTAGTTAATTTCACAGAGGAAGACTAAAATCTTCTTAATGTCCTGTGTCAGGTGTGAAAGCATATGGATCACTTGTTGAAGGCACTATTTTGTATTCATCCAAAAACCAGTTTGCTCTTTTTTTAATGTTTCTTGCATGTGTTTTTTTTAGGCTCTAGAGATGTAGCTCAACTCTTTCCTTTGCACTTTTCATCTATTTTGATGATTACAGTAGATTGTCCTCATAATTTTTCATGTAGATCTATTTGTAACCTTATTTTCTACCAATCAATTTGCAAACCACTCACATATTAAGGACCATTTCACTAACCTGTATTCATCCATTACTTCATATGTTGCAGGTTGTGTCTGTGTGCCAATAAATCTAGATGATTGCGAGAACTTTAATCCTACAAGTGAACCCAATCTTGGTCAAGTAAAAGTATTACCTTATTTTATAGTACTTTAAATGGTTAATTGAAGGTGCTTCTTTAGATCTGAGATAGTTGAACCTTGGATTAAAATATGGTATTAGATGGGTAGTATAATGATAAAACTGAGGTTCGTTGAACACAAATTACGAACATAATTTACTAGATTATGAATAGGGTCATGTTCATCTCCATTTCCATTCATTCCATCATGATCACTGGTCCATCACCTTGAATTTGTTCTCCTCACCCAAAAATCTGGATCCTTGCAATGATCTCACGATCATTCATCCCCAGATGGAGCCACAGTTAGAACTGTAAAATTTTGAAAATTTCATGGCTGCACATACTCATTAGTTCCCAAAAATGTCCATACCATAAGCACAAGAATCCTCTCTTCATAAATTTTTCTCCTATATTTTGTCATGTGATCCCATGGAATTCATCTAACCCTAAGTATTTCAATGTATAATTCATATCGGCAAGAGATAGTGAGGGTCTCCCTGATCCATAAAGCATTTTATATTAACGTATATTTTTTGCAATCTATCAGCAAGAGTTCAGGAATATCATACTGATATGATTTCATCTAAAGACACATATTGGCAAGACATAGTTCATTGTCTTAGTGACCAAAGGATCCTATCGGCGAGAAAATCTTCATCGATATAAGTCATAATGAGCACATGTGTGTTATACCGATGAAGCACAAAATGATTTTCGGCGAGACCTAATTCATCGGTGTAAGTCATAATGGGCTTATTTGTGTCTTACCGATCGTGGTGCAATTCCAGAGCATCAAAAAGGAATCTACAATATTCTCAATAAGTTTCCCAGAAAAGTGGGTCCCGTCGGTAGTATAGTACCATTGAGGTGAGTTTGAGGAAGTCTTGCCAACCCATCATATCGCTATAGCAGAATTATATCGATAATAAGACTTGGCGATTTTCATTGTCTTTCCAATAACAAGATTCATCAGCGAGATTGGCATCATCAAAGAGAGATATGGAAGTCAAACCAAATATAGCTTTATTGGTAGGAGAAACATTTTGTTTTGACGATCAAAATTGCCGAAGGAAAGTTCTTCACAAGATACAAGTAGTCGAAGGAAAGTCTCGACGACCCCCAAAGTCATAGTGATAAGTTATCATTGGTGAGAATCGTAGCGATACACTTAAGACCAAAGGAATGATTCTCGAGGAGACTCAGAATGTCGGTATGACTGCATGACACCATAGTGACATATGATCTATTGGCTATCAATGAAACTCAAAACATCGATGAGACTGTGTGACACCAAAGCGATATGTAATATTGACTATTGAAGAGACTCAAGGCATCAACAAAACTACATGACGTCTCAACGGGTGTCTAATAAACATGGAAAATGACCAGATAAAATAATTTCCCAAGATTTGAATACAAAGGGACATGACTTTATTGATCTCTCACCGATCGTACATTTCAACAAATATTTTTTAAAAAAAAAATTGCATTGTTTCGTCAAAATTTTGACGAACACAACAGATGAGTCACTGAAAAGGTCTGATGAAGTTGCTATAGCTGTGACGAAGGATTTTTCATAACTCCTTGTCCATTTCATCTCAATTTCGACAAAGTCCACCGATGAATAACATAAAAGTTCTAACGAAGTTGCTTAGCTGCGATGAAGGCTTCATCGTAACTCCTTGCCCATTTCATCACAATTTCGATGAACGCCATTGACGAATCACATAAAAGGTCTAACGAAGTTACTTAGCTACGACAAAGGCTTCATTGTAAATACTCTCCCATTTTGTTGAAATGATGAAAAAATTCTGGTGTTCTTTCGACGCTTTGAAAGAGCCATTGCAATTGCATTTTGGTTGTAATTCATCGGTGGATACACGAAGTTTTCATTGATATTCTAATGAACATCCAAGTCATTTTATGATGATGATGACCAATGAATCTGTGTCGTTATTTTGATGTTTAATTCATTGTTGGGTTTGCGACGAAAAATAGCAACAATTTTTTTTTCGTCATTTCGTCGCTTTTCCGACAAAGATTTTTCGAACAACTGACGAACGTCCGTTGGAAAATGGTGTCAAATTCAGTAGTTGTGTGATTTGATAATTCTATGTTTGATTTGTTTGTGAGTAAAAAAAGTGAGATAAATGAAGATGTGAAAGTGGGGCTCTTTGGTGGCACCATTTTTATGAGGAAATTGGTGAAGAAGATAAGATAAATAGAAAGTTTTTTAAGTGGAGAATTAACTTCTAATTTTTTTGAAGTGTATAAATAGGAAATTGATGGGAATTTTCTTATTGAGGAGATGGATGTGAAATTGCAAATAAATGAGAAGAAAATAAATGAAGATGCAGATTTATCTGCAACATGTTTGTGTGAAGAAGTTGTTGAAGATGGCACAGTGGTTCAAGATGTAATGATGATGGTGGGAGTAGATTCATGTGGTAGATGAAAATATCATAGCAAAGAATTTGATAAAGGTTGCAATTGAAGATAACATTGACACCATTGCAGTAATGAAAGATGAGGTAAATTTGTTTGCATTTTGTGATTTCTATGAAACTATAAAGACATATTTGTATGTGTATGTTGTAGGTTTTGATATGTATCATGAGGGACTATGGTGGAGGTGGTCATATTTTGGTGGGTTGGATCCAACGAAAGATGTTAGGAAAGGAGAGAATCATTGGAGAAGGAGGATGGTTCATGGTTGATATATATCTATGAGAGGAAAGAAAGGTGAGAAAATATATTAGAAGAAGATGAAGAAAATGAAAGAGTATAAGGAAGAAAAGCGGATAAAGAAAAAATATGTAGGAGCATCCAGGTGCATGAGCAATCCTCCACACCAAAGAAAGTGTTTTGTTTTTAATTTCTCATTTTTGGTTGTGTGTGATTTTTTATCTTTTGGGCATGATTTTGGAACAGTTTTCATACATTTTCAACACATTTAAAATTAAATTCTTATACTTATTGGATATGTGGAATCAAAGGCTTAATTTGTATGTGTTTAGTCACTCAAAAATTAAAATTTTCCTCACCAAAATTGAGGAGAAAAAAATTACAAAAATGCATTAATTTTTGAAGGGAAAAAATAGGAAAAATGCATTAATTTTTTGAATGCCTGGTTAAGGAGTTAGTGGAGTGAGCTTATGAGTGAATTATTTTGGAAAAGTAGATTAATTTTTGTAAGCAAACTTGATGAGAGGAATTTCCCACGTCTAAGAAAATGATTAGAAGATTGGAGGATGATTCTTTTTTATGCAGAAGGTTGATTGTGACCTCTTGAATTAGATTTGATAGTGTTGGAAGGTTAAGTGCATGGATATGCGACACAATTTTGGCTCTTAAGATGCCACTTTTTTTCTAAAATCAGAAAAACTTGATTTGCACAAGAAAATGAAGATAGTTATGCTCAAAATTTAAAGATGTAACAAGAACAAGAGTTGAAGTGCTCCAAGTCTAGTTTCTAAGCTACTAATTCTTTTAAAAATTAATGAATATTAAGGGTCTCAAAAAGGGGGCGGGGGTAGAATTTTTTTATCAAAAAATAGAGCATAACATCGAAAACCTTTTATTAACATTTTTTTTTAATTTCAAAAATCCAAATGGTGAAAAATTAGCTAACACCATGTAGTTTTTCCTCTTTCTTTTGGATAACTTTTTTAATGAATATACAAATATTTAATGAATTTTCAAATTGAACACATCCTGAAAAGCTGAAATTTGAGCGTGCTCCCCCCTAATTTTTTTGAAAACTAATCAAAAATTGATTTTTTTTCATCACGTGTAGAATGGAGTCTAGTTTTAAAAATGTAATTTTTTCAATTTTTGATGAATGAGTAAAAATCTATCCTCAAACTAGCACATGTTGGTTTTTGACCAAAAACGAAGACATTTACAAGAGAAGTTATGAATCAAAATGTTAATAAATCAAAGCAAAAAAGGAATTATATATTTAGATAACTAAGAAAGGGGTTAGCACCATCATAGTTTTTTATAAATTTTCATTGAAAGACATGCAAACATGATGGTGAGAACGACCAAAAATGTGTGAAATTTTGTTACCATTTCAAAAAATCATGCCTTTTGCATGAAATGGTTGTCCAAACCTTTGGGTCAGATGCCCAATGTAAAATCCAACCCATTGGGTTAGTATTTCCCAATGCAACCTATTTGGAGAGTGCCAAGTTTAGCGCTCACCAAATGGGTTGCTTCATTTGGCTAGTGCCAAATTTGCAACTTGCCAAATGTCATTCATGACTTTTGGAATGCATTTTTCTAAACTCTTTCATTTTCTCTTTCTCTACTAGGGAAATTATAAGTTGAAATTTACATATGGACATTACTTTCTTATACTTTAAGTTATATTTCACGTATATATTTTTAGGATTTTTGAGAGTGGTTTCAAATCTCTAAGAGTTATAATGAAAATTCTAGTTTTTGGAAGATTTTTACAAAAATTAGACTTAGTCAAATTCCAGTAATCAACATGTCAAATTTTAGTAATCAGGAGGTTAAATTTTAGTAATTAGGAGGTCAAATTTCATCTTTCTCTCTCTATTTCACTAATTTTCATCTCTTATTCGCTAGACCTCTCTCTCTCTCACTATCTCCATCCCTTTATTTGATACTTTCTCCCTTGAGCTCAAGAACTACGTCTCTACATGTCCATCTCTAATATCTATTGCCTTCCCTCTCTAATATCTTACTCCCTCCCTCCCTCCCTCCTTCCCTCTCTATGTTTCACTATCTCCCCACCCTATCCTTCTATCACTATATATATATCTCTCTACTCTCCATATCAGCTCTCTCTATCCCTACCTATCCCTCCCTACCTCTCTCTCCCCTCTTTCTCTCTCACTCTATATCTTGCCATTCTCTATCTAATTCCCTCTCTACGTCGCTCTATCTCACCTATCTCTCCTTCCCTCCATCCCTCACTAATTTTCTCTATCTCCCATTCTCTCTTCCTTTCACCCACCTTTGCTCTCTACTTCTCGCTATCTAACCTATCCCTCTATACCTCTTTCTCTCTACCCATCCTTCCCTCTCAATCTCTCAACATTCCTCCTTACCTCTCTACTTCTCTCTCCATCAAACATCTCTATCACCTATCTCACTTCTCTCACTCCCTTCCCTATCTACTCTCTTTCTCTCTGTCTCACCTCTCTCTCCCTACCTATGCTTCCCTCATCTCTCTTATCTCTCTCACCTCTCTCCCTCCCTCCCTACCTCTTCTTCCTCTCATTCCCTCTATACTTCTCTTTATCTCCACCATCTATCTACCTACCTCTCTCTATTTTTGTCTCACCCCTCTCTCCATCCCTACCTCTCCCTCTATCTCTCCTTTAATATCTACTTCTCTCTACTTAGCTATCCCTCTATACCTTTTTCTCTCAATATCTCCACATTCTTCCCTATCTACTTCTCTCATAGTCACCTCTCTCTATCTCTCTACTTCCCTCTCTAATATCTCTATCTCTCCCTCCCTCCCCCTCTTTCTATCCCTCCTCTCTCCCTCTCACTCTTTCTATCTCATCACTCTCTCTCTACCTACCTCTCTCTCTCCTTCTATTTATCTCAACTATCCATATTTTTCTATCCCTCTCTCCTCTCTCTCTTCCTTCCACCCAAATTCACTCTACATATCTCTATCTAACTTACCCCTATATACCTCTTTATCTCTCCCTCTCTCTTTCCCTCTCTCAATCTCTCTACCTTCCTCATTATGTTTCTACTTCTCTCTCTCTCCCCCTTCCCTCTTTACTTTCTTTCCATATGTTAGCTCTCAAAAATGTAGGAAAAATACCTCAAGAGGTTGTGAATCTCTTTATACGTTTCAGGGTAACAGACAAGGCCAAATGATTTATACCTTCTACTATTTAGGTGCTGCTAGACCTAGGTAGGTGTACCTATAACAATGAAGCAAACTTGGCCAATGTTTATTTCCTAAAGCAATTTACCCACATTGGAAAATGGGAGTGGATAAATGAGTTTTATTTTGGTATAAATTGTATAAGCAATATCACGGCTAAAATCTAATGTGTTCATATGAAAAAATGAATGAAACTAAATAGTCAAATGGTAGAGACTAGTGCCTTATTGGGTGTACGGAGTCAAATGAAAATCTGAAATGAATAACTTCTTTCTGGAAAAAACTCAAATTTTTTGGCATATAGGTTTAAGTTTATAACTGGTATAAACATGCAAGGATGTGACTATTGAGTTATTCTTAATGATCAAAATGAGATTTCCTAATTACTATGATTGACTAAAAGGATTTAATATCTCCTTGAAAGAACCAATTAATCCAATCATATAGATACAACAAGTGTGCACTGATAAACTAAAAAATATCCCTGATATATTAGTTTAAACAATTAGAAAACATCAACCTTGGAGACAACTTCAACAATACTTTTAATTAACACAACAAACAACTGAAACTAGAAAAATTCCACCAAATCAAATGAATTCAATTGAAATATCCATTATTTCATACATGCATCATAGTCTCAAAATTGTAACATTTTGTATCCTACTATATTTTTTGCTCACTACCTCTCTCCCTATTTGTTGTCATAAAATGAGTATTTATACATTGGCCACATGAAGAGTCGCGTCCATTCATATTCAAATCTTGGTGATATATTGTATTCAGGATTTTTCAAACGTTCGCTAAACACCTGCTGACATGTCTTACAGTCATACCGACGTTCTAAGTTTCTCCAACTACCACAGATTATATATTGATTTGATGTCATGCAGTCTCATCGATGTGCTAAGTCTCACCGATAGCCATCCTTTCAGTCTTGAGTATCATTGTGACTTTAGGGGTCAACAAACATTCCTCTGACTACTCAAGTCTTACCAAGATGTTTCATTCAATTTTCTTTCTAATCGGTGAGACATAACAGTTTTTCTGTTGATGGAAGCAACACTCAGTATGACTATCCTAGCTCTCTTTGATGATGCCAGTCTCATCGATGATGAAACATATTGCCAAGTCTTAATGTAATCATGTCACTATGACATAGGGGGTTAGTAGGACTCCATGAGCTCATCCCAATGACAATGATGGAATCTTCCTCTCTTTATCGGTAAGACCAAGTGAATACTCTGGGACATTACATCGAAGGCTTGAGTCTGGCAGATGAATTTCATTATCGACGAGGCCATGAATATCACTAAGTCCACCTACCGATGTATTTCTGTTATAGCAACATGGTAAGTCGGCAAGACTTCCTTGAACTCACCCCAATGAAATTATATTACCGATAGGATCTACCTCTGCTTTATTGGTGAGATTGAATGAATGTTGCAGGATGCTACTCTGATGGCTCTTGTCTCACCGACAATCAATTTATGCCTCGATTGGTAAGACACAAATGAGCTTGCTATGACTTATTTCGATGAACATTATCTTCCCAATAGGATCCCTCTGTCACTGAGATAATGAACTGTGTCTGCCTGATGTGTATTACCAAATGAAATTTTATCGGGAAGACAATCCTAATCTCTTCCCAAAAGACTACAAAAAGACATATGTTAGTATAAAATGCTTCAAGGATCGGGGAAACCTGCATCACTTCACACCAATATGAATTATATACTCAAATGCTCAGGGTTAGGAAAATTCTATGGTACCAAATGACTAAAACAAACTAAAGCATGGGAAAAATGTTATGCAAAGTGGATTCTTATGCTTATGGTATGGGAATTTTTGGGAACTAATGAGTATGTGCAGCCATGAAAATTTTCAAAATTTTATAGTTTTAACACCCTCTACTTGACCTCTCTCTCCCTAAATATCCCTCCCTCCTTCCTCTTTGTCTATCTCACTTCTCTCTCCTTCCCTCCCTACCTCTTCTTCCCTCTCTTCTCCCCTCTCTACTTCTCTCTATCTTCCCCTCTCTCTCTCCTTATCTACCCCTC
>VDFB02274714.1:29168011-29214085 GCA_007258455.2 Sequoia sempervirens | reverse complement strand
GGAGAGAGATGGAGGGAGAGGCAGGTATAGTAGGGAAAAGAGAGGAGAGATAGAGTAGAGAGGAAGGAGGGAGGAGATAGGGAGGGAGATAGAGGTGTGTGTGTGTGAGTGAGAGAGAGAATGGTGAGATAGAGAAAAGGATAAATTGAGAGAGAAAGAGGGGGGAGGGAGGGAGGGACAATAATGAGAGAGATTTGGAGGAGAGAAAAAAAGAAGGGAAGGGAGGGTGAGGTCAATAGAGGGAGGGAGAGGAGAGATAGAGAGAAGTAGAGAGGGAAGGAGGGAGGGAGGGAGTGTTAGGTAGGGAGATAGAGGTTTGTTTGTGAGAGAGAGATAAAGAGAGTGGTGAGATAGAGAGGAGAGTGTGAGATGTAGTGAGAGATATTTATGAGATAGAGATGAGAGAGTTAGAAAGAAAGAGGGGGAATAGAGGGATAGAGAGTGAGAGATATGTAGGTAGCGGCAGGGAGAGGAGAGATAGAGAGTAGAGAAGAAAAGAGGTAGGGAGGGATACATAGGTGAGATAAAAAGTGATGGAGGGAGAGATAGATAAAGAGAGAGAGAGGGGAGATAAAGATAAGTAGAGATGGAAGGAGATTTAGAGTGAGAGAAGATATAGAGAGAAGTAGAGAGGGCAGGGAGGGAGGTAGATGTAGGGAGGAGATAGAGTGGTGTGAGAGAGAGAGAGAGAGAGGGAAGAGAGGGAGAAAGGGAGAGAGAGAGGAGTGGATAGATAGAGAGTAGATAGGAGAGAGTGATAAAGAAAGATGATACAACTTGCCGACTACTAAAATTTGACCTCCTGATAATTGAAATTTGACATGCTATTTACTTAAATTTGACTAAATCTAAAAATTTTAAGATCTTCCAAAAACTATAATTTGCATTATAACTCTTGGAGATCTGAAACCACTCTCAAACATCCTAAAACTATATACATGAAATATAACTTAAAGTATAAGAAAGTAAATTTCCATATGTAAATGTTTATTTCATGTATATAGTCTCCCTGGTAGAGAAAGAGAAGAAGAAAGAGTTCACAAAAATTCATAGCAAAATTCAAACCATTTGGAGAGCGCCAAATTTGGTGCTCGTCAAATTTGGAAAGCACAATATGGCTTGTTATGGGTTTTTTTTTAAATTTGGCACCAAAATTGTGTGACAGATCCTTGCAATTACTCAGAAATAAATTCCTACCTATAGCCAAGTTTTTCGATTGTTATCTGTCAATTTGATGCAAAGATTGTAAACATGAGGAATGAAGAAATAAAATTACTACCTTGAAATTTAAATGTATTTTTTTTTAGTGCATGAAGTTTGTATTTGATCTATCAATGGTTTCCAATAGTTTGCGTGAACTTGGTTATCCTTGTTGAATGTGTGAAACTATGGGTTTTCTAGGTTTTTGGCTATAAAATCAAAGGGGTGTTGTTGGGAGAAAAATTATGATCTATTTATCTTTTTGTAGAACTTAAATGTCAGGGATTTCATTCTCTAAGCTTTTATTAGAAAATTAATTCATTAAATGGTTTAAATTATTTTTTAAAGGAAGGTTTGAAATGCGATTTGAGTGCACATTTAGATTTGGTTGAATTTTACTTTGGGGTTGCAATATTCAAATGGTTGAATGGATTTTTGATGTTTGTTCTTTCATCAAATGGAATTAGAGCCAAAATATCTTGAGAGTGAAAAGTATGCACTAGGACCTATGGATGAGGAGTGGTGAAGAGTGAAATGATGAAATCGTAAGAGACAGTTTGTGAGAAAATTTATTTATTACAAGCATGAAAGAGGGTATACGACTACTATCCTCTAGTAGAGATAAAGTTGAGAAGAAGGTGTAGAGTTCCTCCACTGAGAGAGAGTGGGTAGAGGAAGCATCTTCTCAAGTCTTTGCTTGTTAGAGGGTAGTATATTGTGAATTTTCTTTTTCTTTGGAGTGTGTGATGTATTGTAGCAACAAGAGAGATTGGTATATGCATGAGGGAGAAGACTATGATATGGGAAGGATGGAGAAAGTATCGAAATAGGAGGATCACCTAGATTATCATAGACATAAATTTACAGTTTGATAGATTGGAGATACTACAACAAGAGGGATAGTCAGGATCCATGAAGAGTTGAAAGGTGAAGCAGAAGATGAAAGAGAATAAATTGGGATAGAAAAAAGACATGATGTATAATTTGACAATTCTATATTTGATTTGTTTGCACCATGAGTAAAGAAAATGAGACAAACATAGTTGTGAAAGTGGGGCTCCTTGATGATCCCATCTTTTATGAATAAATTGGTGAAGAATCTTGTTGTATTTATAGAGGAGATAAGAGAAATAGAAAAGATATTAAGTAGAGAAGTAAGTTCTAAATTTTTAGAATTGTATGAAGAGGAAACTGATGGGGATTTTATTTTTACTAAGATGGATATGAGATTTAAAATAGATGGGGAGAAATAAATGAAGATGTAGATTTGTATGCAACATGTTTGTGTGAAGAACCTATTGAAGATGTCACAACATGGTTGAAGATATGAAGATGATGGTGGGAGTAGATGTGGTAGATGATAATATCATAAAAAAGGATGTGATAAAGGTTTCAGCTGAAGAAAATACAAAAAACATTGCAGCAAAGAAAGGGGAGGTAAATTTGTTTGCATTTTATGACTTACATGAAGTTGTAGGGGTAGATTTGTATGTGTATATTGTAGGTTTTGATATGTATGATGAGGGAATTTGGTCTAAGTAGTTAGATCTTGTGGGTTGGATCAAACGAAAGAGGTTTGGAAAAGGAGAGAATCATTGGAGGAGGAGGATGGTTTGTGGTAGATACAAATCTATGAGGAAAGATTAGTCAACAAAGATGTTGGAAGAAGAGGAAGAAAAGGAAAGAAGATAAGTAAGAAAAATGGATGATGAAAAAACATAGTATTTTAAATTTTTCATGAGTTTCCACTCATAAAATATTTATCTTACCTGTGTTGTTTGATGGGGGAGCATCTAAGTGCATGGGGAATCCAACACACCAAATAAAATGTTTGGTTGTTTTTAATTTTCCTTTTTTGGTGGTGTGTTTGAATTCTAATATTTAGGGCATGATTTTAGAGAAATTTTCACACATCTCCAGCACATATAAAATAAAATTTTTATACCTATTGGATATGTAGCATCAAAGGCTTAATTTTCATGTGTCTAGGGGCTCAAAAAATAATTTTTTCCTCACCAAATTGGAGGAGAAAAAAATTCAATGCCTAGGCATGTGAGTGGGAATTTATTGTAATTTTTAATCTCCCATTTGTATTTAATTTTTTTTTTGAATTGATGGTGATGGAATTTGGGCAGCTCGTGAAGGAGTTAGTGGAGTCAGCCAGTGAGTGAAAAAAATAGGAAAATGCATTAATTTTTGTAGGAAAACTTAATGAGAGGAATATGCTTGTTCCCAAGAGGTTGATCAAAGGAGTTGATGCTAATATTTTTGATGTCGAAGGTTGATTGTTGCCTCTTGAGTTAGATTTGATAGTGTTGGAAGTGAATTGTTCTTGCAACCAAGTTTTTAAATTGTTATCTCTCAATTTGATGCTAAGATTTAAACATTAGGAATGAAGAAATAAAATCATTACCTTGAATTTGAAATGGTTATTTTTTTTAATTCAGAAAGTTTGTATTTGATCTCTCAATGGTTTTTGGTAGTTTTTTTGAAATTGGTTTCCTCGTTGAATGTGTGAAACTATGGGATTTTTTGGTTTCTAGCTATGAAATCAGATGGGTGTTGTTGGGAAAAAATTATGATCTATTTATCATTTTGCAGATGAATGTTGGGATTTCATTCTCTAAATTTTCATTAGAAAAAAAATTCATTAAATGGTTCAAATTAATTTTTGATGGAAGTTTGTCATGAGATTTGAGTGCAAATTTAGAGTTGTTTGAATTTTCCTTATCGGGCTGCAATATTCATACTCTTGTTTGGATTTTTTATGTTTGTTCTTGCATCAAATAGTATCATAGAAAGAATATATTGAGAGTGTAATGTATGCACTAAGACTTGTGGGTAAGGAGTGGTGAAGAGTGATGTTGTGAGATCGTAAGAGACATAGTTGTGAGAAAGTTTATTTATTACAAGCATTAAAGAGTGTCTGTGATTACTACCCTTCAATAAAGATAAAGTTGGGTAGAAGTTGTAGAGGTCCTTCACTAAGAGAGAGTTGGTAGAGAAAGCATCTTCTAGAGTCTTTGTTGCGAAGAGGGTAGTGTGTTGTGAGAAATTATTTTTGCAGAATGTGTGATTTATTGTAGTAGAAAGAGAGATGGGTATACACATGAGGAAGAAGTATATGTTGGGAACGATGGAGCAAGTATAAAAAGAGGAGGATCGCCTATATCATCATGGAAATAAATGAAATTTTTGATAGATTGGAGCTACTACATCAAGGAGAGATAGTCAATAGCCATGAAGAGTTGAAAGGTGCAAAAAATGATGAAAGAGAAGAAATTGGGACATCGAAAAGAAATGAAGTATGATTTGATATTTCTAATTTTGATTTCTTTAGGATGTCCCATCTTTGATGAGGAAATTGGTGAAGAAGATCTATTGAGAGAGGAGATAAGAGAAATAGAAAGGTTATTAAGTGGAGAAGTAACTTCTAATTTTTTAGAATTGTATGAAGAGAAAATTGATGGGGATTTTTTTATTGATGAGATGGATATGAAATTAAACATTTATATGAGAAGAAGATAAATGAAGATGCATATTTTTATGCAACATGTTTATGTGAAGAATTTGTTGAAGAAGTTAAAGTTCTTTAAGACATGAATATGATGGTGGATTCATAGATTTGGTAGATGAAAATTTCATAGTGAAGGATGTGATAAAGGTTGTAGTTGAAGATAACACTAAAGCTATTGTAGTGAAGAAAGATTAGGTAAATTTGTTTTCATTTTGTGATTTCCATGAAGGTGTAGGGGCATATTTTTTTGTGTATGTTGTAGGTATTAATATGTAGGATGAGGGAATTTTTCGGAGGTGGTCATATTTTGGTGGGTTGGATCCAATGAAAGAGTCTAAGAAAGGAGAGAATCATTGGAGGAAGAGGATGGTTCGTGGTGGATAAAAATCTATGAGAGGAAATAATGGTGAGTAGAGATATTGGAAAAAGAGGAAGAAAAGGCAAGAGGATAAGGAAGAAAAATGGATGAATACAAAACATAATATCTTCAAATTTTCATTAGTTTCCACTCATGAAACATTACTCTTAACTGGTTTGTTTGATGCACGGGCATCTGGGTGCATATGCAATTTTGCACACCAAAATCATGTGTTATTTTTAATTTCTCATTTTTGATTGTGTTTGATTTTGATCTTTCAAGCATGATTTTAAAACACTATTCACACATTTTCAACACAATTAAAATAAAATTCTTATATACTATTTGGATATGTGGAATCAAAGGCTTCATTTTCAAGTGTGTAGTGGCTCAAAAATTAAAGTTTTCCTCACCAAATTTGAGGAGAAAAAATTCCAATGCCCAGGAATGTGAGTGGGAATTTATTGTAATTTTTAATTCTCATTTTCATTTAAAATATGATTTTGAATTGATGGTGGAGGAAGCTAGGCACCTGGTGAAGGAGTTAGGGGCTCAATGATCCTATGAGTGAAAAATTTGGGAAAATTCATTAATTTTTCAAGGAAAACTTGATGAGAGAAATATCCCCATGCCCAATATGATGATTAGAGGATTTGATGCTGATATTTTTTATGTAAAAGGTTGATTCTAGCCTCTTGAGTTAGATTTGATAGTGCTGGAAGTGAATTCATTCTTTTAGCCATGTTTTTAGATTGTTATCTCTCAATTTGATGCTAAGATTGTAACATAAGGAACGAAGAAATAAATTAGTGCTTTGAATTTGAAATGGTTGGTATATTAATGCAGGAAGTTTTTATTTGATCTCTCAATGGTTGTGAGTAGTTTTTGTAAACTTGGATTTGCTTGTTGAATGTGAGAAACTATGGGTTTTCTAAGTTTTTGGCTATCAAATCAAAGGGATGATGTTGGGAGAAAAATTATGATCTATTTATCTTTTTGTAGATGAATGTGGGGGATTTCATTCTCCAAGTTTTAATTAGAAAAGGAATTCATTAAATGGTTAAAATTAATTTTTAAAGGAAGGTTTTTCATGATATTTGAGTGCATATTTAGAGTTGTTTGAATTTTAGTTGTGGGGATGCAATATTCACATTGTTTTTTGGAGTTTTTATGTTTGTTCTTGCATCAAATTTTATCATATCCAAAAGATATTGGGAGTGCAGAGTGTGGAATAGGACCTATGGGTGAAGATTGGTGAAGAGTGAAGTGGTGAAGCCTTAAGATAGAGTGTTGTGAAAATTTTTATTTATTGCAAGAATAAAAGAGGGTCTATGACTACTATCCTCTAGTAGAGATAAAGCTAGGTAGAAGGTGTAGAGTTCCTCCACTAAGAGACTGCGTAGAGGAAGCATCCTCCTGATTCTTTGTTTGATAGACGGTAGTGTGTTGTGAGAAATAATTTTTGTAGAGTGTGTGATGTATTGTAGCAATGAGAGAGATGGGTATGCACATGAGGAAAATCCTATGATATGGGAAGGATGGAGAAAGTATCAAGAGATTAGGATCCCTTAGAATATCATGGACTTAAATTAAAGGTTTGATAGATTGGAACTACTACAACAAGGAGAAATAGTTAACAACCATGAATAGTTGAAAGGTGCAACATAAGATGAAAGAGAAGAAACTGGGACACCAAAAATAAATGAGGTATTATTTGATAATTCTATATTTGATTTGTTTGTTAGTAAAGAAAGTGAGACAAATGGAGTTGTGAAAGTGGGGCTCTTGACTGTCCCATCTTTGATGAGGAAATTGGTGAAGAATTTCTCGTATTGAGAGAAGAGATAAGAGAAATAGAAGACGTAACTTCTAATTTTTTAGAATTATATGAAGAGGAAATTCATGGGTATTTGTTTATTGCTGAGATGGATATGAAATTGTAAATAAATGGGAAGAAAATAAATGAAGATGTAGATTTGTATAAAACATGTTTGTGTCAAGAAGCAGTTGAAGCTATTGCAATGGTTGAAGATATGAAGATGATGGTGGGAGTAGATGTGGTAGATTAAAATTTCATAGAAAACGATGTGATAAATGTTGCAGCTGAAGATAAAACAAAAAACATTGCAACAAAGAAAGAAGAGGTAAATTTGTTTGCATTTTCTAATTTCCATGAAGTTGTAGGGGAAGATTTGAATGTGCATATTGCAACTTTTTTGATATGTATGATGAGGGAATTTGGTGGAGGTGGTTAGATTTTGTGGGTTGGATTCCAAAAAATAGGTTAGGAAAGGAGAGAATAAATTTGAAGGAGGATGGTTCATGGTGGATACAAATCTACAAGAGGAAAGAATAGTGAGAAGAAATGTTGGAAGAAGAGGAAAACAAGGAAAGAGGATAATGAATAAAAATGGATGAAGAAAAAGGATAGGATCTTCAAATATTTATGAGTTTCAACTCATGAAACATTTCTTTTACCTGGGTTGTTTGATGCAAGAGAATTCGAGTGCATGGGAAATCCTGCTACACACCAAACAAAAGTGTGTGTTGTTTTTAATTTCTCATATTTGGTTGTGTCCTTCATTTTTGATATTTAGGGCATGATTTTAGATAGCCTTTCACACATTTCCAATACATTTAAAATAAAATTCTTATACATATTGGATATGTGGCATCAAAGGCTTAATTTTCATGCATATAGTGGCTCAAAAATTAAATTTTTCCTTGCCAAATTTGAGGAGAAAAAATACAACAACCAAGTATGTGAGTGGGAATTTATTGTAATTTGTAACACTCCAATTTGCATTTAAAATTTTATTTTAAATTGATGGTGGAGGAATTTGGGCAATTGGTAAACGAGTTAGTGGAGTGAGCTAGTGAGTGAACAAATTGGGAAAATGTGTTAATTTTTGCAAGAAAGCTTAATGAAAGGAATATGTTGTAGTGCCTCCCATGTTGTTGTCACTGTTCTAATAATTTTTATGTTATTTTGTGTACCTTGATATTGTGTTGGTGGTTGTTTCAATAGTTTGATTTGGTTGGTTGATAGTTTAGTGGACTTGGATGATTATGATACTCTTTTTTGATGTTTATGTTATGTTGATACATGGTGTTTGATGTTGAGTTTGGATTAAATTGGTTATGTTTATCATATTCCAGACTTAGCACTATGCTTGTTATACATTTGATTGACTTATTGCTTTATTATATTGATTATGGTGTGTTTACTATTTGAAGTCTTGGTGAGAGGGATGGTGTAGCATTTCTTGTTTGCTAGTTCCCTACTAGGCTACAACTTCCTCTCACGGTGTGTTTGTTATTGGATATATATGTTGCTCAACATCTTGTTCCTTGTGTTGAGTTTATAATTGTCACTCAATTAATTGTTTTAGTTTAACAACGTTCATACGTGTTAAGTTGATTTAATTAAATTATTAAATTAAATTATTATGTGGATGTCGTTAATTAATTATTAAATTAATTCATTAAGTTATAATTATTCAATTATTATATATTATTATTTTTATTAACAATGAAAATTTTAGTGGGACATAATGGAATATTATTTCATTTATTAATAATGGCTATTTTAAAATTCAATCGTAGCACTAGATAATGTTGATTAAAATAAAATATTAAATTGGATTTTAAAATTGGAAATTAAGTGATAATGTTAAATCATGAAAAAGTAATTAAAAAGAAATTGAATCGGGAAACATTTTGCATGCAAGTACATGCGTAGTCTCAAATTGAGGATCAGAAGGGAAACATGCCAATTTTTGACTTTTTATGATTAAGCATTTGATTTTTATTTTTGAAAACAAAAAAATAACTTCTTTAATTGAAATTGGAGAAAAAAGAAACATAATTTTTGGTTATTGATCAAGAAGTTTGCTCTACAATTATGTTTCTTTCTCAATCATTTTAAAAGAACAATATAGATTTTGAACATCAGTTCTTCCGGATAATTGATTGGAGGACTACGAAAGAGCTCATGTTTATATTTTATTCTCTCCATCTTCGAACATTGGAATCCATGTTGGTTGTATTCAATTTCTCGAAAATTGCTTCTCCATTAAATTTGTATGAATTTTCCTTGTATGGTTTTTTGAATGAAATGGCCTTCATCACTTGTATATATATTTTATTCTTCTTTTCCCGTAATTTTTTATGAGTCGAATCTCATATGTCAAAAATCTAAATATGGCCCTCTTGATTTACATGCGTTCCTCTTCACTTAGCTTCCGAAATCAACTTTCCTTGGCTTTGACTTCTTCATTCTCTAAGGTTGATAAAGAGTGTGTTTTATCCCTTCTTTCGTATGTATGTGTATAAATTGACTCTAGTGAGTATTGGCCACCTTGAAATTTCCCTGTATTTGAGCTAAATCTACCTATCCTATGTTGTGGTAGAACTCTCCCAACCATTTTCTAAGGTTTCATTCTCTTTTTTGATGACATCTATTTCTTCTTTTTGATCACCCTACTAGGCTGCCAGAGAGTGAACAATGTGGAAACCTTATTATTTGTTCTCATTTTCCTAAATTGTTCATGTGTTTACAAGAGGCGTATTCTCCTTTGAGACTGTAATTGTCAGATTGACAACAAATGTAGGCATCAATACTTGATTATATGAGGAAGATTTAATATTTCATTTTGGCAATAATTCAATTTCTTTGAGTACATTTTTCTACTTCAGTTTAAAAGCATCGATGCATGTATGATTTGACTAGATTCATATTTTATAACTGACATTCAACAAAGTAGGTTAGTATAGTATTGAATCGATTGTTTATATATCCTTTCATTTGAGCCAACTTCAATGTGAATGAGATTCAATGCTTTTGTATATAGAAGACATAAAAGACATGCTACAATTTGATCTCGCTATTTACCCGTCATAAAAGACATGCTACGTAATCATGGTAGATAGAGGAGTTCTCTACGTTTGCAGTTTCTTAGGATCAATTCTTGAACTGTGCTTTATTGTGATGCATTGTTTGGGTTCGGTATATATATATATAAGTGTGTTTATTAAGTTTGGTTATGTTCGTTGTCTTGGATATTTCGCTCCATTATGTACTTTTACAGTAGTTATTTCAAAACATATAAATATATTTATATGTATTTATATATATATAATTTATATATATATAATATATATATATATAATATATATATATATATAATATATATATATAAGTATATACATAGATATGTATAATTGTATATGTTTATACCATGTAATTAATTAAAGAGAAATTAGCACATAAAATGTGTGTTTAGATAAATATATGGAATATGTTTTTATATTGCTTTTAATGATATGCATGATCTCGTAGTGAATGTATAAATTAAGTATAATTGATTATTTAAATATTCTTTAAAATTTACTACTTTGTTTGAGTTAGTGAAATGAAAGGTTGATATTTGATGGTTTCTGAAAATGGTATTTTTCTCTTGTATTATTTTTTTATTGAGGGGACTTTATGCATAGTCATCTTTTGAAGTCATGTTGGGAACAATAGTGTCTGAGTTACTCTCTATTGGGAGTTTAAGGGTAATTCGTTCAATAGGCTTCCAGAGGCATTGGGGAAAACTTGTTTCATGTGGATTTCCATGGTTAGACCTTGTGAATCATTTGATTGTATTTCTAGATTTTGTGCCCTTGTGGGTGTTACCTTTTACCATGGTGTCAATTGTTCATGTGGCTTTTGGTGAGAGGGTTCATGGCCTTCATGATTTTAGTGTTTTTGTGATTTGGTACACCCCTTGATGTCATGACATTTTTTTTCGGTGCTACTAGGGAGAGTGGCTCTTTATGTGGGATGGTACACAAAGGGCCAGCCAGGGTAACCCATATAAGAGTTTGTTTAATAAGTGATAACCTAATAAAATTAACTATTGGGTTTGGGTAGGTACACACTAAATAAGATAAGTAAGATTCCTTGCCCATGCCATTAGTGCTTTTGCAAACTAATGGTGGGATGAGAAGTCCTCATCAAAAAGATCACTACCTTGTCCTCATGAAAGGTTAGTGGTCTTACATGTGTCACCCTACGGGGTCGGTGCGTAGTGAGAGGCAACCAGGGTAACCATAGATGGGGGCTAGTGCCTAGTGAGAGGCATCCTGGGTAACCCATGATAGGGCCATCCGATGACACTCTTCCTATAGTATCCCTTGTTATTCTGTTGCCTTTGTGTGCCTCTAGAAGTAGTCATTTTGATGTTCTTATTAATCATGTTTATTGTTACTCTTGTTAGTTGAGTCTTGTAGCCTTTCTGCTTGATTGTTCTGTGTCAGTGGGTCTTTCTTGTCATCTCCTAGCATGGGGGGTGGGCCTAAGCATCCACATGGTTGAGTGGAATGTGTTATGCACCCCATTGGGTTCCCAGCCGAAGTTCACGAAGTGTGAAGTTTGTATTGATGTAGTTGATCTAGAGCTTCCCCAACTTTTAGTTGTACCATGTTCATTTCTGTATTACTCTTATGGTTGACGTATTATTTCCACTCTATATTGGGAAGCACACTAGTGAATTTGTAATCCTAAAATGATATAATTTCATACTATAAATGTGATGTATATGTATATTCTGAATTGATCAGTGTAATGTATGTATGTTCTTGACTATATCATGTGTTCATATATGGATGTTATCATTGATGTAATGTAATGGATGTATGATGATTGTAATCTTATTATATATTATAATTTTGAAATGTAATCTAGTGATGTGTTATTCATTTTTATGGAATGGGAATAGCATTAGGTAATATAGTCGTGTGTACCCCAGAGGATGTAGTTAGATAATGTATATGTATAATTGATTTGCATGTGGTGTATATTAATGTACATCTTATGTTATGTTTTATTTAAAAAAATAAAATTGCTATAAATTATAAGTTTTTACTTGGTTTTAGTTGTCCTTTGGGGTTTGCGCAGTGGGCCATTATAGCTTGGTATCAGAGCTAGGTTATCAAACACTCAATACTCTAGGTAGATTGATCCTATTATGTTAACCTTGTGCTTAGCTCTTGAACTTATATGTTCCCCTCTAATGTTGCGCAGGAACATGCCTAGGGGTTGGGGTCATGGTCGTGGAAGGGGCCATGGTGGTGGCTATAGAGCCAACTGCTAGAGCTCATCGTCTTCGAGCTCCCACAATTTGAAATGTGAGGAACATCAGAGTTCCCAAAACAACCCTAGAGGTAGAGGTGAAAAGTTGGAGCAACCAAGATTAGAGGGAGTACAGTTGAGATAGTTGCTAGAGGAGGTTCTAGGCTACTTAGGCCCTAGGCAGGAGGATTTGCAGCAGGTGGTCAAGGAGAGATAGAGATCATTGAGGAGGGGAGACATAGCAGCAGAGTAAGATGCCATAGTAGTGGGTCACATGAGAGACTTGTTGAGAGCACATCCTCCCACATTTGATGGCACTGGTGGAGGACTGGAGGTAGAAACATTGTTGATTGAGTTAGATTGGTGCTTCGCTATGCATCCTTATGGCGGAAATACTAAGGCTAGGTGTGCCATCATGCACCTTATAGGCTTTGCATCCACATGGTGGTGACTAGAAGAGCATAAGTTGCACCTACACATTGGTTTAGTGACTTGGGAGATATTCATGGAGAGATTTAGGGCCTGTTTCCTTTTAGACCACTGGAGATAGCATAGGGAAGATGAATTCCATGAGCTGAGATAAATGGCAATGTTCATTGAGAAATACGAGTGTCGATTCTATGAGCTCAAGCAGTATGCAAGAATTGGTAATGATGAGGATATGTTAGTACAACACTTTTTCAAGGGCTTGAATGCCCGAATTAGTGGAGGAGTCTGAATCTTCAAGTTGAAGATGATGGAGGTAGTTGTTCAGAAGGCTTGCCTTGTGGAGGAAAACTTGGACATGGCTTTAGGAGGCCACACAGGTGTTCAAATTGGTAGTGCTCATGCATTTGGATTTGGTTCTCGAGGTCAGTAGCCTCAAGCTATAGGCTCTTCCAGGAGTCATCATGTGCCCTCTAAGGGTGGTCAGCAACAACAACAATAGTCACAACCTAAGCACAACAATTCTCAGTCTCGAAAGAATAAGAATTATCAACAAAATCAATGTAACCGTTTTGAGCAGCTTGCACAGAGTACACAATTGGAACCCAATCAGGGCAGTTTTTAGTAGTCTAATGCACCATCTGGTGGTAGAGGTTTTGGCTGGGGTGCAGGTTGTTTCTCCTATGGTCAACAGGGTCATATTGCTAGACAATGTCCACAAAGGAACACTACAAGTTTTAGTCAGAGGCCAGCTGCTTCCAAGTTGACAGTGGGTGATGTGGGCAGATCACAGCTAGTTTTTGTGGTGGTTGACAACCGTCAAGTTGATCATCAAGGCACCATGGTTAAGACATCGGGTGTGTTACACGGCACTAGTATTTCTATTCTCTTTGATTCTGATGCTTCAAATTTGTTTATTTCTCCTTCTATAGTAGAGAGTTGTAGATTGGTGGTAGCAAAGCAAGGTGTTAAGTGGTAGGTTGAATTGGCCTCTGGTGCAAAGGTAGCAGTAGAATCACTTGTTCAAGGTTGTAGATTGGGAATTGGGCCACTTGTGACTACGGTGGACCTCTGTATCCTACCTCTTAGATCCTATGATGTTGTTTTAGGTATGGATTGGCTGAGTGCTCACCGAGCAATGATAGATTGTCTCCGCAAGGTTGTGCAATGTGTGGATGATTCAGGTAATGAGGATGAGATTGTTGGCATAAATAGACCCATCTCATTACAAATGATTTCTGTTATGCAACTGAAGATGTGTTTCCGTCAGGGTTGTCATTTTTTTGTTATGTCAATCAATGACCTAGATTTGGGAGAGAGTCAAGAGGTGTCACTTGATGAATATCATCTCCTTAAGGCTTTTGCAGATGGCTTTCCAAGTGAAATTTTAGGGATGCCACCAAATTGTGACATTGACTTCAGAATTGATCTTGTACTCAGAGATAAACCTATATTTTAGGCTCCATATCAAATGAAAACACAAGAACTTCATGAGCTCTGTTTGCAATTGGAGGAGTTATTAGGAAAAGGGTTCATTTGTCCAAGTGTTTCCCCTTGGGGAGCACCAATGATATTTGTGAAGAAGAAGGACGGTTCCCTTCGTTTGTGCATTGATTACATACAACTAAATAAAGTGACAGTGAAGAATTGGTACCCTTTGCCAAGAATCGATGATCTATTTGATCAGATAAAGGGGGCTAAGGTATTCTAAAAAAATGATCTCAAGTCGGGATACCATCAATTATGGATAGCCGAAGTTGATATACACAAAACTACATTTTGCACTCGTTATGCACATTATGAATTCACTGTTATGTCATTCAGGTTGAAAAATGGACCGTCAGTTTTCATGACTCTAATGAATGGAGTCTTCCATACCTACTTGGAATAATTTATTCTCATGTTCCTCGATGATATCCTAATCTAATTGAAAACTATGGAGGAGCATGAGGAACATTTGAGATAGGTGCTGAAGTGCTTGAGAGACAATCAATTGTATGCTAATCTAGCAAAGTGTGAGTTCTTTAAGACGAAAGTGAAATACTTGGGTCACGTTATCTCTGGTGAATGTATCATTGTGGATCCTTCAAATATCCAAACCATTGTTGATTGGCATCCACCCATGAATGTTCCTGAGATTCGTAGTTTTATGGGTTTGGTGGGCTACTATCAATGGTTCATTTAGGGATTGTCAAGGATTGCAAATCCTATCACTTCTCTTTAGAGGAAAGGGAAGAAGTTTATTTGGTTTGAACAATTCCATTCAACTTTCCAGACCCTTAAGGAGAAGTTGACTAGTGCACCTATCCTAGAAGTCCCTGATCCTACTAGGGATTTCGTGGTATGCACATATGCTTCTTTGGAAGGTTTAGGAGTCATTGTGATGCAAGAAGGTCACATGATTTCCTATGAGTCTCATAAGCTTAAGGATCATGAGTTGAACTACCCTATGCATGATTTGGAGTTAGTTATCATGTTACATTCCCTTCTGAGATAGAGGCACTTTTTATTAGGGAATCAATTTGAGCTACATAGCAATCATCACAACTTGCAGTATATATTTACGCAACCAAACCTGAATGCTAGGTAGAGGAGATGAATGGAATTTCTTTTTGAATATGATTTTGAGGTTAAGTACATCTAGGGAAAGGAAAACATAGTGGTGGATGCTCTGAGTCATTGGAGACATGAGATATATCTACAATGACTCTTGATGTGGATTTGAATAGCCAGATCCTCGTAGCACTTCTTACAGATAGCTGGTATTAGGAAGTGAAGTCAAAAATTGATTTAGATAGAGCTTTGGAGGGAAATTTTGTTGGTTATTCACTAGTATCTAATGGTTTTTTGCAGTATTTGGGTCACATGTATGTACCTCTTGGAGAGGGTCTTCATACCATAATCATGACTGAGGCACATCGAGATCCCTATTCTGCTCATCTGGGAGTTAAGAAGATGTATGCAGACCTACGTCCATTGTATTTCTGGGCTGGAATGAAGAAAGGTATTGCAAACTTCGTGGCACGATGTTTGGAATGTCAGGGAGTTAAGGAAGAACACCAACATCCAGCAAGACTTTTACAGTGCCATCTCGTTCCTGAATAGAAATGGGATATCATATATGTGGACTTCATTGTTGGTTTTCCTTTTTCTTCTCGGCAGCATGATCCTATCATGGTCACCATTGATAGGTTGACCAAGGTGGCACACTTCACTCTCGTTCAATCATCTTATAATGCTTCTTCTGTAGCTAGAATATTCATAGAGGATATTGTTCAATTGCACAAAATTCCATGAAGGATTTTTTTGGATAGAGATCCAATGTTCACTTCTGCATTGTGGACATCCTTGCAGTGTGCCTTAGGGACCCAGCTAAGCTTCAATTCTACATACCATCCAAAAATAGATGGATAGACCAAGAGGATCAATCAAGTTATTGAGGACATGCTCTGAATGTACATGATGGATCAATAATCACGTTGGGAGGACTATCTACATTTGGTGGAGTTTGCATAAAATAATGGATATCATATCTCGGTTGGTATGTCTCCCTTTCAGGCTTTGTATGGCTGTCCTTGTCGAACCCTATTGAATTGGGACTGTCTTTAGGATAGAGTTCTCCTTGGACCCGAAATGCTTCAGGATATGGAGCAATAGGTAGCTTGCATCAAAGAGCACTTGGTAGCAGCGCATGACAGGCAAAATAAATATGCAAATGCGCATAGGGTCGACCGTCATTTTTTAGTTGGAGATCATATTTTCCTATGAATGCATGTTTGAAAGAGTCCAATCCATTATGGAAAGGGCCCTAAGCTCATGCCACATTTTGTGGGACCATTTGAGGTGTTGGAGAGAATTGGCCCTATTTGTTATCGCCTAGCGTTGTTGCCTAGTTTAATGTGCATACATGATGTGTTTCACATTTATGTACTTATTCCTTATTACCTAGATGTATCTCATGTACTTGATTGGAATGCATCATAGGTATAGGACAAGTAGCTGGCACTTGATTTTGTGGTCCTTCTTCAAAATAGGATGCTTACTCTCAGGGGCAGAGAAATTGAGTAGGTGTAGGTCCAATGGGACCCTAATGATGAGACTTCAACGAGATGGGAGGATGCATCCCACATTAGAGAGTCATTTCCTTATTTATTCACAGGCTTCCTGGAGTAAGACTAGTTCTAGGGGGAGGATGTAATTCCCCTCATGTTGTTGTCACTGTTCTGATACTTTTTATGTTATGTTGTGTACCTTGAGACTGTGTTGGTGATTGTTTCACCAGTTTAATTTGGTTGCTTGATAGTTTAGTGAACTTGGATGATTATGATACTCTTTTTTCATGTATATGTTATGCTAATACATGGTGTTTGATGTTGTCTTTGGATTAAACTAGTTATGTTTATCATATGCACTTAGAACTATGCTTGTTATGCATTTGATTAAGTAATTTCTTTATGATATTTATTATTGTGTGTTTACTATTTAAAGTCTTGGTGAGAGGGATAGTGTAGCATTGCTTGTTTGCGAGTGCCCTGCTACGGTGCAACTTCCTCTCACAGTGTGTTTTTTATTAGATATATATGTTGCTCGCCATCTGGTTTGATGCAGGATGTAGGTACCAGGCATCAACTCCACCTACACTATTAGGTTTGAGCATTCCTTACAAAGCCCAATGGGTATGATGTGGAAAAATGGAGTTGACAAGAAATTCCCCCACCCTAGTCTGCCACCTCATCATTGTGTTTGACGATGTGGTCCATTTGCAACCCCATTCCTATTTTGGTATCATGTTGTTTTGAGTCGTTTATGTTAATTGTTAGATTAATTTTGTATTGATAATTTGATATAGTGGTTAGTTCCTTGTGTTGAGTTTATAATTGTCCCTCAATTAATTATTTTAGTTTAACAACATTCATATGTGTTATGTTGATTTAATTAAATTATTACATTAAATTACTATGTGAATTTCGTTAATTAATTATTAAATTAATTCGTTAAGTTATAATGGTTCAATTATTATATATTATTATTTTTATTAAGGATGAAAATTTTAATAGGACCTAATGGAATATTATTTCATTTATTAATAATGGTTATTTTAAAATTCAATCGTAGTAGATAATGTTGTTTAAAATAAAATATTAAATTAGATATTAAAATGGGAAATTAAGTGATAATGCTAAATCATGAAAAAGTAATTAGAATGAAATTGAATTGGGAAACATTTTGCATGCAAATACATGTGTAGTCTCGAATTGAGGATCATAAGGGAAACTTGTCAATTTTGAGATTTTATGATTAAGCATTTAATTTTCATTTTTGAAAACAAAAAAATAACTTCTTTCATTGAAATTGGAGAAAAAAGAAAGTTAATTTTTGGTTATTGATCAAGAAGTTTGCTATGCAATTATGTTTCTTTCTCAGTCATTTTAAAAGAACAATACATATTTTGAAAATCGGTTCTTCTGGATAATGGATTAGAGGACTGTGAAAGAGCTCGTGTTTGCATTTATTCTCTCCATCTTCAAACATTGGAATCCATGTTGGCTGTGTTTGATTTCTCAAAAAGTGCTTCTCCATTAAATTTGTATGAATTTTTCTTGTGTAGTCTCTTGAATGAAATGGCCTTCATCACTTGTATATCCATTTTCTTCGTATTTTCCCATAATTTTTGATGAGCTGAATCTCATATGCTGAAAATATGAATATGGCCCTTTTGATTTACATGTGTTCTTCTTGACTTAGCTTCCGAAATTGGCTTGCCTTGGCTTTGACTTCTTCATTCTCTATGGTTGATAAAGAGTATGTTTTATCCCTTCAGCCAAATGTATGTGTATAAATTGACTCTGGTGGGTATTGACCCCCTTGAAATTGGCCTGTCTTTGAACTAAATCTTCCTATCCTATGTTGTGGCATGGTTCTCTTAGCCATTTTCTAAGCTTTCATTCTCATTTTTTGATGACATTGAATTCTTCTTTTTCATCGCCCTTCTAGGTTTCTAGGGAGCAAACCATGTGGAAACCTTATTATTTGTTCCCATTGTCCTAAATTGTTCATGTGATTACAAGAGGCATATTCTCCCTTTAGACTGTAATTGTTAGATTGACAACAAATGTAGGCATCAATAATTGATTATATGAGGAAGATTTAATATTGCATTTTGGAAATAATTCAATTTCTATCAGTACATTTTTTTCTGCTTTAGTTTAAAAGTATCGATGCATGTATGATTTGACTGGATTCATCTTTTATAACTAGCATTCAACAAAGTAGGTTAGTATAGTATTGAATCAACTGTTTATATATTCTTTCTTTTGAGCCATCTTCTATATGAATGAGATTTGATGCTTTTGTATGTAGAAACATGATAATTTTCAAGCATACAATAGTGGTGGAAAAAATGACTTTTTTTAGTATATCCCTATTGAAAATCGATCTCCTTATTTTCCCTTGTCATAAATGGTATGTTGTGTAATCATGGTAGATAGAGGAGTTCATTGTGTTTGCAGTTTATTAGGATCAATTCTTGAACTGTGCTTTATTGTGATGCATTCTTTGGGTTTAGTATATATGTGTGTGTGTGTGTGTGTGTGTGTGTGTGTGTGTGTGTGTGTGTGTGTGTGTGTGTGTGTGTGTGTGTGTGTGTGTGTGTGTGTGTGTGTGTGTGTGTGTGTGTGTGTGTGTGTGTGTTTGTGTATTAGGTTTGGTTATGTTCTCTGTCTTGGCTTTCCACTCCATTATGTATTTTGATAGTAGTTATTTTGAAATATATATGTATATATATAGATATGTATAATTGTATATGTTTATACCATGTAATTAATTAAAGAGAAATTGACGCATAAAATGTGTGTTTAGATAAATATATGGAATATGTTTTTATAGTGCTTTTAATGATATGAATGATCTCATAGTGAACATATAAATTAAGTATAATTGATTATTTAAATATTCTTTAAAATTTATTACTTTGTTTGAGTTAGTGAAATGAAAGGTTGATTTTTGATGGTTACCAAAAATGTTATTTTCCTCTTGTACTATTTTTTTATTGAGGGGATTTTATGCATAGTCATGTTTTGTGATCATGTTGGGAACCGTAGTGTCTAAGTTACTCTACTAGGAGTTTAAGGGTAGTTCATTCAATAGACTTCCAGAGGCATTGGGAAAACTTGTTTCTGTGGATGTCCATGGCTAGACCTTTTGAATAATTTGATTGTATTTCTGATGTTTTTGCTCTTGTGGGTGTTACCTTGTACCATGGTGTTGATTTTTGATGTGGATTTTAGACAGAAGGTTCATGCCTTGCATATGTTCATGCGCTTCATGATTTTAGTGTTTTTGTGATTTGGTACACCCCTTGATGTCATGAGGTTTGTTTTCGGTGCTAAGTGGGAGAGTGGCTCTTCATGGGGGCTAGTGCAAAAAGGGGCAACCAAGGTAACCCATGGAGGATCTTGTTTAATAAATGATAACCTAATAAAATTAACTAGTGGGTTTGCGTAGGTACACACTAAATAAGATAAGTAAGATGCCTCTCCCATGTTGTTAGTGCTTTCGTAGACTAAGGGTGGGATGAGAAGGCCTGGTCGGCAAGATAACTATCTTGTCCTCACAAAAGGCTAGTGGTCCTGCATGTATCACCCTATGGGGTCGGCGCTTAGTGAGAGGCAACCAGGGTAACCATAGATGGTGGCCAGTGCCTAGTGAGAGGCAGCCTGGGTAACCCATGCTAGGGCCATGCAATGAAACTCTTCCTATAGTATCCCTAGTTATTTTGTTGCCTTTGTGTGCCTCTAGAAGTAGTCATTTTGATGTTGTTGTTAATCATGTTTATTGTTACTCTTGTTTGTTGAGTCTTGTAGTCTTTCTGCTTGACTGTTCTATGTCATGGGTCTTTCTTGTCATCTCCTAGCATGGGGGGTGGGCCTAAGGGTCCACATGGTCAGGTGGATCATGCTATGCACCCCATTGGGTTCCCAGCTGAAGTTCGCGAAGCACAAAGTTTGTACCGATGTAGTTGATTCATCAAATTTTAGTTGTACCATGTTCATTTATGTATTACTCTTGTAGTTGAAGTATTATTTCCACTATGTATTGGGAAGCATGGTTGTGCATTTGTAATCCTGAAATGATATAATTTCATACAATAAATGTGATGTATATGTATATTCTGGATTGATCAATGTAATGTATGCATATTTTTTACTATAGATCATGTGTTCATATATGGATGTTATCATTGATGTAATGTAATCGATGCATGATCATTGTAATCTTATTCTATATTGTGATTTTGAAATGTAATCTCGTGATGTGTTACTCGTTGTTATGGAATGGGAATAGCATTAGGTAATGCAGTCACGTGTACCCCAAAGGACGTAGTTAGGTAATGTAAATGTATAATTTATTTGCCAGTGTTGTATATTAATGCACATCTTATGTTATGTTTTACTTTAAAAAAAAAAATTGTTATAAATTGTTAGTTTTTAGTTGGTTTTAGGTTTCCTTTGGAGTTTGCGCGGCAGGGCATTACATATGCTCACACCCAAGAGGATGATAAGAGGATTTTATGATGATATTTGTGATTTATAAGGCTGATTGTGACCTCTTGAGTTAGATTTGATAGTGTTGGCAGTGAATTCCTTCCTATAGCCAAATTTTTGGATTGTTATCTATCAATACTATGTTAAGATTGTAAACATGAGGAATGAAGAAATAAAAGTAGTAACCTGAATTTGAAATGGTTATTGTTTTAGTGCAGGAAGTTTATATTTGATCTCTCAATGGTTTCTAGTAGTTTTTGTGAACTTGGGTTTTTCTGGATTTTTGGCTATGAAATTAGTGGGGTGTTGTTGGGAGAAAAAATATGATCTATTTATCTTTTTTTAGATGAATGTGCGAGCTTTCATTCTCCAAGTTTTCATTATAAAATAAATTCATTAAATGTTTCAAATTATGTTTTGATGGAATGTCTATCATGAGATTTGAGTACAGATTTAGAGTTGTTTGAATTTTCCATGTGGGGCTATGTAATACCCCTCATACTGTTTAGACTTATTATTTTTTGTGCTTTGCTTGGATACTGAGATGATACTATGATTGTTTGATTTGGCTTGCTAAACGTTAGATGATGATGTTATTTCATTTTGGACATGATTACTTTATATGACATTATGGTTGATTATATCAGTTGATTTTTCTGAATTATGATATGATGCAATGATTTAATTTAATATGTTATGAGATGATTGTTAGTTAGAAATGCAATTCATTGATTATGTTACAATTGTTAGAATAGGTGTGACGAAGGACAATATAGCATCACTCATTCGCGAGTGCCCTGTTATGTTGTGATTCCTTCTCACAATGTAGTATTTTGATTTAATGCTTTGATGTTATGTATATATGCACATGTACACAACTTCGTTTGTATGCAGGATTGTAGGTATAAGTCTCGATTCCACCTGCTTCGGTAGGACAGGGCGAGCATCAAATAACCCAACGGATAAATGTTGATACAGAGGTGACGATGAAGTCCTCCCGTTCCATGATGTCAGGTCGTCTCATTTGTTTGGTATAGTTGATTTTGTGTAATTGTCGTCTTTGTCTGTTGTGTTATGTGTTTTGTCTTATTTTATTTATGAGGGCATTTATAATTATGATCTATCTTAATGATTGAAATAAATTATTTATTTTAATGCTGGAGTAAATTGTAAGTAAATATTTAAATATTTTAATTATTTTTGAAAATCTGATATTGCAATTAATTAATAATTAAATATTAAATATGGCTTAATTATTTTAATCAATTAAATTGGTGGTGGATAATTATGTGAATAATTTATTTAAAATAAATATGTAATGTGAGGTGCAAGAAAAGTGGCAAAACAGGAATTAAAGCAATAAAAGAATAAAAAGCCAATGTGAGCCAATAGGAATTAAGAGTTGGGAAAAAGCTAGTTTTAAAGAATGGATTTTTCTTTTAATCTGGGATTTTTGGAGAGTTTTGAAGGATGGGCAATATATTTTATTTAATTATGAATTCTTGAGAGGTGGATACACACACACAGAGAAGATCAGAAAGTTGAAGTTGCTCAAGGGATTGTGAGTTCGTCTGGACTAAGAATTGGAAATCAAGCTCGAGGGCATCAGAGTCAAGCAGGCATCTTCAAATTTGCGTTGGACTCCAGGTTCCTCTCATAGTTTTTCTTCTCGTACCCTTTCTATTCTCTGTTTGTTTCTGAAAAGAAAAATAGATCTTATTAAAAATAATTTTTGTGAACATAGAGAACTTCTGTTGAAAACTGAAACTAGAGCAAATTATTAGATTAGAAAACAAAGAAAATCTTAGAAACTATACTATTCAAATTTTGTCAAATCAAGAATCCCAATCTTTTGAAACATACCATTTATCAAAATAGGTTTTTAGAAAAGAAAAATGATTCAGTAA
This sequence comes from Sequoia sempervirens, assembly GCA_007258455.2. NCBI lineage: Eukaryota > Viridiplantae > Streptophyta > Pinopsida > Cupressales > Cupressaceae > Sequoia > Sequoia sempervirens. Next base: position 29,191,017 of record VDFB02274714.1, on the reverse strand, counting down.
TTGAAGAAAATAAAATTTGGGGTTTTCTCAATATGTTCAAAATTATGATGGACTTATTTGTTTTCTGTATTTACTCTCTGGGTTTTAATGCAAATGAGTATATACACATAATATATATATATATATATATATATATATATATATATATATTCTTTCATGCATATATATATATTTATATGTATAAATATTACATTTATCTTCTGTATTTTTTTAGTCAAGGTATTTTACTCTGTCAATTACTTTTATCTTCTGTATTTTAGCCAGGGTATTTTACTCTGTTATTACTCTTATCCTCTGGGTATATATATATATATATAAATATAATTTTAATATTGCTTATATAAATATGCGTCGGCCGTCGGCCGTACGCTTGTCTTATAAATAATTTTTATTGATTGAAATCGAAAAATTTCGTTTGTATTTGCCAGAAAATCAAAATTATTATGATTTATATGGGTTTATATTAATTTCATTTACCGAAATTATGTTTTTGAAATAAAATAAAAATTTTAAAAAAAAATTATTTGCAAAGGGGAGGACGAAGGACGGTCGAAGCCGTACCCTCGGCCTCGCCCCCTGCGGACTGTACTGCCCACGACAGTCTTAGACTGCAGTGCGCAGCAGTCTTAATGACTGCTGTGCGCGGCAGTCACTAAGACTGCCACGGGCAGTCAGGGCTACGGCCCTTTTTAAAAGTTTTTCTGTGTTTTGAATTTTAGTTTAGTTTTTATTTATTTATTATTTATTTTATATATATGTATGTATGTCTATATTTATTTTAACATGTTTTTTTTTTAATTTCATTTTAGAAATATAATTATGATGTGTTTATTTAAAAATAAATTGGTTAATTAATTAATTAAAATAAAATAAAATTATATTTCAAATGAAATTATAATTATTTATTTTAATGAAATTTATTATGTTTTAAGCATATAGTTTGTATTGTATTTAAAGGAATAAATTGGTATATAGTTAATTAATTTCTTTTATATATAATGAAAAGGGCATTGTTTAAGTAATGTTTTGGATTAAACAAATTTGTTAGACAAGAATTAGTCTGTAATCGAGGTTATGAACCTTCTTGAGACAAATCGCATTTAATTACATAATCGGTTTTGGAAAAAAAAATTACTGGTGCAACCTTGTAATTGTGATGTGAACTTTCCTGTTATGTCATATGTATTTCCTTTTTAGCTTTGTGTTGACCCGTGGGAACCCTATCGTATTTTAACCTTAGTCCAGAGGCATGTTTATTGTTGGAGTTGTCTTCGTATTGATTACACCTTTGGTTTCGAAGCTTTGTAATTTGTGCTTGGAAGGGTTGGGCGTTTCTTATGATAGTTGTTATGGATTGTCGCGAGAGGAATAATACCTCGCATGTGTGGATTCGAGTATTATGTTTTATGATTTGGTCCAACCCTTGCCTGTTTTGAGATATGTTAGGGGACATAGGAGGGAGAGTGGCTCTTCGTGGGCGCCGGTGCCTCGGATGAGGAAGGGCCAGGAGAACCCACGAAAGAGTAGTAAACAAGTGATAACCTAAATAATAGATTTAGGGGGTTGGGTAGTAAAACACACAAGATAATAAAACTTTGGATTCCTCGGCTATGCATTAGGGCTACCTTAGACTAGTGATAGACTGAGAAGGCCGTGGTCGGCATAGTCATAGTCTCGTCTTCACGAGAGACTATTGGCTCCGCATCAGCTACCCTATGGTGCCGGCGCCTCAGTTAGGAGGAAGGGCCAGGAGATCCATAGATGGGTGCCGGTGCCTCAGTTGGAGGAAGGGCCAGGAGAATCCCATGAGAGTGATGCGATGACACTCTCCACTTGACACCCTTGTGCTTTGTTATTGTTGCCTCTGGATGTTAACTCTTTGTGATGTTTCTTTGAATTCTTGTGATTTGATTCATGATTGTTAAGTGTTAGTACTTCATGTTATCATAATGAGTGCTTGGTTTTACTTGTTATGTGATTTGAGTACGTTGATGGTTTTGCATTGCATGCTTGAGTTGTACTCGTTTTGTATCATGTTGTTATTGAGTCGGTCTGACATTCATGGTCGGGTTCACTTCCTTGTCACCTCTGAGCACGGGGGGTGAGTTACTTGTAATTCACATGGTTGGGTGGAACGTGCTCCGCACCCGTTGGGTTCCCCATTAGCGTCTTGTCTTCTTAGCATTCCGCAGTGGAGTTGTACCAGTGAGCAGTTGTACTTCATATTTCATTATACTTGTACCAATCCTCATGTTGGGAATTTCGATGTAATTCATTTATCAAGAAAATTGTAATGTAATATTATAACAATGATGTAATAGTTAGGCTCTTTGTAACTCTTTTAAGAGATTTATCATGGATGTAATTATGCGATGTTTATTATGCTCGCATCATGGTTATGGGATGTATCATTGTTTATGGTTATTGTAAAAGTATATGGTTATGTTGTAATCTTTATTTTATTTGTGTTTAGTGTTGCGATGTAACCTCGCGTGCCCCAGAGGACCAAGTGTGTTATTACTATGTGTTATGCTATGTGGTTATGTTTTAATGTTATTGCATGTTTACTTTTATTATTTAAAAACAAAAATTATTTGCTTGGTGTGTGTTCTCTGGGGTTTGCACGACGGGAGTTACAACTTGGTATCAGAGCCAGGTTGCAAACGCCGGTGTCTCTGGGTAGTTAGGTCCATTAGGCAACCTCACGTTTGAATTCTTGAGCTCTCTTGTATTTTTATTTCATTTTATTTTATTTTGCTTGTTTGTTCGAGTGTGCTTGCTTTGTGTGTGGGTTCTGACAAAAACCTATTCCTTGGTGTATTTCCAGGATGAAGATAAGGAAAACACCTTGGAAGAAGGTTCGAGACCCAATAGTTAAGTGGCTTTGGAAAATTAGACTCCAATACGATTATTCCAATTGCTCTGAGATGTCAGATCTAGAGACCTTTGCGGAAGCTCTAAGGAGACTCCGTCGTGAAAGAAGGGAATGGACGCCTTCCAGCAAAGAAGTTGTTAAGGCAGCCTGCCAGGCTTTCTGAATACAATCTTGTCAGTCTTGTTGGTCACTTTATTTTATTTTAGTATTTAATTGCTTCCAGGAGTAAGCCATGTCCTAGGGGGGGAGGATGTAATACCCCTCATACTGTTTAGACTTATTATTTTTTGTGCTTTGCTTGGATACTGAGATGATACTATGATTGTTTGATTTGGCTTGCTAAACGTTAAATGATGATGTTATTTCATTTTGGACATGATTACTTTATATGACATTATGGTTGATTATATCAGTTGATTTTTCTGAATTATGATATGATGCAGTGATTTAATTTAATATGTTATGAGATGATTGTTAGTTAGAAATGCAATTCATTGATTATGTTACAATTGTTAGAATAGGTGTGACGAAGGACAATATAGCATCACTTGTTCGCGAGTGCCCTGTTATGTTGTGATTCCTTCTCACAATGCAATATTTTGATTTAATGCTTTGATGTTATGTATATATGCACATGTACACAACTTCGTTTGTATGCAGGATTGTAGGTATAAGTCTTGATTCCACCTGCTTCGGCAGGACAGGGTGAGCACCAAATAACCCAACGGATAAATGTTGATACAGAGGTGATGATGAAGTCCTCCCGTTCCATCATGTCAGGTCATCTCATTTGTTTGGTATAGTTGATTTTGTGTAATTTTCGTCTTTGTCTGTTGTGTTATGTGTTTTGTCTTATTTTATTTATGAGGGCATTTATAATTATGATCTATCTTAATGATTGAAATAAATTATTTATTTTAATGCTGGAGTAAATTGTAAGTAAATATTTAAATATTTTAATTATTTTTGAAAATCTGATATTGCAATTAATTAATAATTAAATATTAAATATGGCTTAATTATTTTAATCAATTAAATTGGTGGTGGATAATTATGTGAATAATTTATTTAAAATAAATATGTAATGTGAGGTGCAAGAAAAGTGGCAAAACAGGAATTAAAGCAATAAAAGAATAAAAAGACAATGTGAGCCAATAGGAATTAAGAGTTGGGAAAAAGCTAGTTTTAAAGAATGGATTTTTCTTTTAATCTGGGATTTTTGGAGAGTTTTGAAGGATGGGCAATATATTTTATTTAATTATGAATTCTTGAGAGGTGGATACACACACACAGAGAAGATCAAAAAGTTGAAGTTGCTCAAGGGATTGTGAGTTCATCTGGACTAAGAATTGGAAATCAAGCTCGAGGGCATCAGAGTCAAGCAGGCATCTTCAAATTTGCGTTGGACTCCAGGTTCCTCTCGTAGTTTTTCTTCTCGTACCCTTTCTATTCTCTGTTTGTTTCTGAAAAGAAAAATAGATCTTATTAAAAATAATTTTTGTGAACATAGAGAACTTCTGTTGAAAACTGAAACTAGAGCAAATTATTAGATTAGAAAACAAAGAAAATCTTAGAAACTATACTATTCAAATTTTGTCAAATCAAGAACCCCGATCTTCTGAAACATACCATTTATCAAAATAGGTTTTTAGAAAAGAAAAATGATTCAGTAATTGAAGAAAATAAAATTTGGGGTTTTCTCAATATGTTAAAAATTATGATGGACTTATTTGTTTTCTGTATTTACTCTCTGGGTTTTAATGCAAATGAGTATATACACATATATATATATATATATATATTCTTTCATGCATATATATATATTTATATGTATAAATATTACATTTATCTTCTGTATTTTTTTAGTCAAGGTATTTTACTCTGTCAATTACTTTTATCTTCTGTATTTTAGCCAGGGTATTTTACTCTGTTATTACTCTTATCCTCTGGGTATATATATATATATAATTTTAATATTGCTTATATAAATATGCGTCGGCCGTCGGCCGTACGCTTGTCTTATAAATAATTTTTATTGATTGAAATCGAAAAATTTCGTTTGTATTTGCCAGAAAATCAAAATTATTATGATTTATATGGGTTTATATTAATTTCGTTTACCGAAATTATGTTTTAGAAATAAAATAAAATTAAAAAAAAAAATTATTTGCAGAGGGGAGGACGAAGGACGGCCGAAGCCGTACCCTCGGCCTCGCCCCCCTTGCAGACTATTGCCCAGCGGTTTATACTGCTGTGGTAGCGGGCAGGGCGGACCTTTTTAAAAGTTTTTCTGTGTTTTGAATTTTAGTTTAGTTTTTTTATTTATTTATTATTTATTATATATATATATATGTATGTGTATATTTATTTTAACATGTTTTTTTTTTTAATTTCATTTTAGAAATATAATTATGATGTGTTTATTTAAAAATAAATTGGTTAATTAATTAATTAAAATAAAATAAAATTATATTTCAAATGAAATTATAATTATTTATTTTAATGAAATTTATTATGTTTTAAGCATATAGTTTGTATTGTATTTAAAGGAATAAATTGGTATATAGTTAATTAATTTCTTTTATATATAATGAAAAGGGCATTGTTTAAGTAATGTTTTGGATTAAACAAATTTGTTGGACAAGAATTAGTCTGTAATCTAGGTTATGAACCTTCTTGAGACAAATCGCATTTAATTACATAATCGGTTTTGGAAAACAAATTTACTGGTGCAACCTTGTAATTGTGATGTGAACTTTCCTGTTATGTCATATGTATTTCCTTTTTAGCTTTGTGTTGACCCGTGGGAACCCTATCGTATTTTAACCTTAGTCCAGAGGCATGTTTATTGTTGGAGTTGTCTTCGTACTGATTACACCTTTGGTTTTGAAGCTTTGTAATTTGTGCTTGGAAGGGTTGGGCGTTTCTTATGATAGTTGTTATGGATTGTCGCGAGAGGAATAATACCTCGCATGTGTGGATTCGAGTATTATGTTTTATGATTTGGTCCAACCCTTGCCTATTTTGAGATATGTTAGGGGACATAGGAGGGAGAGTGGCTCTTCGTGGGCGCCGCCGCCTCGGATGAGGAAGGGCCAGGAGAACCCACGAAAGAGTAGTAAACAAGTGATAACCTAAATAATAGATTTAGGGGGTTGGGTAGTAAAACACACAAGATAATAAAAATTTGGATTCCTCGGCTATGCATTAGGGCTACCTTAGACTAGTGATAGACTGAGAAGGCCGTGGTCGGCATAGTCATAGTCTCATCTTTACGAGAGACTATTGGCTCCGCATCAGCTACCCTATGGTGCCGGCGCCTCAGTTAGGAGGAAGGGCCAGGAGATCCATAGATGGGTGTCGGTGCCTCAGTTGGAGGAAGGGCCAGGAGAATCCCATGAGAGCGATGCGATGACACTCTCCACTTGACACCCTTGTGCTTTGTTATTGTTGCCTCTGGATGTTAACTCTTTGTGATGTTTCTTTGAATTCTTGTGATTTGATTCATGATTGTTAAGTGTTAGTACTTCATGTTATCGTAATGAGTGCTTGGTTTTACTTGTTATGTGATTTGAGTACATTGATGGTTTTGCATTGCATGCTTGAGTTGTACTCGTTTTGTATCATGTTGTTATTGAGTCGGTCTGACATTCATGGTCGGGTTCACTTCCTCGTCACCTCTGAGCACGGGGGTGAGTTACTTGTAATTCACATGGTTGGGTGGAACGTGCTCCGCACCCGTTGGGTTCCCCATCAGTGTCTTGTCTTCTCAGCATTCCGCAGTGGAGTTGTACCAGTGAGCAGTTGTACTTCATATTTCATTATACTTGTACCAATCCCCATGTTGGGAATTTCGATGTAATTCATTTATCAAGAAAATTGTAATGTAATATTATAACAATGATGTAATAGTTAGGCTCTTTGTAACTCTTTTAAGAGATTTATCATGGATGTAATTATGCGATGTTTATTATGCTCACATCATGGTTATGGGATGTATCATTGTTTATGGTTATTGTAAAAGTATATGGTTATGTTGTAATCTTTATTTTATTTGTGTTTAGTGTTGCAATGTAACCTCGCGTGCCCCAGAGGACCAAGTGTGTTATTACTATGTGTTATGCTATGTGGTTATGTTTTAATGTTATTGCATGTTTACTTTTATTATTTAAAAAAAAAATTATTTGCTTGGTGTGTGTTCTCTGGGGTTTGCACGACGGGCGTTACAGGCTACAACATTCACACTATTGTTTGTAGTTTTGATATTTGTTCTTGCATCATAATTCATCATAATTTTCTTTATAAATTTCATGCACATATAGGAATTCTTTGGTGGTTACATTTAGTATACACATGAGATAAAAGCATATACCACATGTGGGCTTATCGTTAGTTCAACTATTGATATAAAGAGGATCATTAGGTGCAATTGGGTATGTCCAGGATCATGATGGGCCAAAAAGTGGCGATATGATGGGTATGCGTAGGGTATGTGGCTGGCAACATTTTTTTTACCAAAAATTGATGAAACTAAAAGGGTTTTTAAAGGAGATTCTCAGCTTTCCACCAATATAAATTATTATTTACTTTGAATTTAATAAATTATTATTATTCATTTTCTATTTGAATTAAGACTAAATTCCTGATTGATAGGTTGATTCAAAAACATCTATAGCTTTCAAATAGTATCACATTTTTTGAATCCAAAACATGCATCACATTCTATGCTTCACATACTATAGGATTAAAAAAAACATGAGTTTCATGAATTTTTGACCAAGTTAAGGTGTTCAGACATACAAGTTTTTATATTTTTTAAAAGTTGTACTAAAAAATTCATAATTAATTATGTACTTGGAAAAAATTATAAAAAAATATGTATCACATTGGGACATGAGTCCTCTACTTATATATAAAATTTTATAAAAAAATATTATCATTTTATTGTGGTTAGGGCAGTCAGACAAACACCTACTTATTTTTTCCCAGAAATTTAAGTACTACTGCATTGAAATTTCAAATTTTCACCAAATAGATTTTCTATTTTTTTTAAATAAACCTAGTACTTTAGAAACTACATTCAATTTGCTACAAATTCTATTCTTACATAGTTTTGAAATAGTGTAGATAAATTATTCAAATTTTTACTACAAGTTGCCTAACTCTAATTTTTTTTAATTTTTTGCCACTTAAGGGCCTATTTTGTCCATGATGATCTTGAACATACCCAATTATAGATGCATCAATATGCAGGAGAGAAATTTTAGGAAAATGGCTGGATTGACCCTTACAATATTGAACTTGAATCACACTTACATAATTGGATATGCCATTACCATATTCTTTATTATCATATAATTGAATATATTTTGTTGAATGACTTAGAACTGGGTTTATAGGTATTTCAAAGTTTTGGTTAGGTGGTGAGACTGATTTATTTACTTTGTCATTAACACTAGCCAAGTGGATTTGATTAGAGTTGATTAGGTCTTGCACTTGTTCTTAGGACACATACATATTTTTGTATCATGTCTAGGTATATAATGATTTTGACAAAAGGATTTTGTATTAAATTTTGATGGTAAAGGCTTAGTTGTCTCAATAGGCTTGATTGGAGGAAGATGAACAATATTGTTGTTTAACAACTGCAACATGATTGCATGAAGAAAATTGGGAAAATATAAAAAATATCCATCTCTTGGTCTAAATTGATATGGTGTTGTTTTTATGACAATGACTTTTGTTTCAATGTTATTAGTGTTTTGAGGATTGTTTATCATAATAAAAAATTTGTTATCATTTTAAAGTAAATGATATTTATTTTAAGACATGGCTTCATATTTACCAGTAGGAGCTAATGAAGGTGTACCTTCATATTGACTAACTAATATCTGATAATCACAAAGGGCCATACACAAATGTATTAAGGATGGATATTTCATCAATAATATATTATCCCAAATATTAGGTTGTAATTTTTCTATGAAGATTGTGCAAATAATGCAATTGGTATAATCCTATAAAGTCTTTTATTTTCTATTTAGGTTCTTTTTTACAATGAACTAAATCTGTTATTATAAATTGAGGTCCAATGTTTTCTTGGACGTATTGGAGGAACCGACTAGTGAGTTGCATAAAGGACGTAATTGAGTTTTTTGGTAATGAACAAAACCAATACAAGGCCATAGCTTTCAATGATATAAGAAAAAAAATTCTAGGAGCACATCTTTGAAAGTAAATTCACTATGTACACTAGGCAATAAAATATAACACATGGTTATTAGGATCTCCTTTTCCATTGTACTTTTCAATGTGAGGTATTTCAATGTTGTCTAGTATAGGTGTCTTTAAGATAGAAAATAAAAATGGGGTACATATGAGGTATTTTTGAGATTTTCCATTGGTTTATTTTCGTTTACATTAATAATTTGTTGTTGTAATGATGCCATATTTTTTAAAATATGGTCAATCATATGATCATTTGGTGACATGTTTTGAGAGTTTTTTGAGTAAGGTACACTAGTATAGATTACTAGTGGGCTATTGTTTTGCATATTTATGAGGGGTGATGAAAATGGAGGTATTATAGGTCAAGTGCCTAAAATATAAGAATTTTGACTAAAAATCCATAAGCTTGAGTTAAACCATTTCTATATTTCATTATTGATGCAATTACTGGAGGAGTAAATGTAGGAATAAAATACATTATTATAGGAGAGGAAAATTTTCTTCCTAATCATTCTTGAGCATTAGTCAAAGTTTGAGCACAACTAGCTTTTGTAGGAATATTAGCAAGCCCTATATGAGATAGGCTACACACCACTTATATCCCTTGTGAATCATTTACCAACTTCCTAAGGTTATCCAAAAGAGAAACCATTTCTCCAACCTAAGGTTTAATGCTTAAGAATTTTTGAAGTCCTTATAGGTATTTATCTAATTGTTTGAGTTTCATCAAGTACATGGGAAAAATTCTACCAAGTCCACATAAATGTTAGGTTGTGATGAGGACATGGGAAACTTAGATTAGGAAGAGAAAAAATATGGATTGGGTACATGTAATACCTTGAGTGAAAGAGTTATAAAACTTTGGCTCAACACTGATTGTGATTGCACCATGGGAAGCCATAAGTATAAAACTATGTCTAATGAGTGTATTACCTATGGGGAAATGGACATGAATCTCTTTTTTTTTTATGAGATTCAAAACTCTTTAGTGCTCATACAATGATGGGAAAACATATCATAGTCACAAAAAGTAAAATAATTTGCAAATAAAAAACCCATAATTATACAGAATCATGAAGACAAAATTATGATCCAAATTTTGGTCAAGAATGATTGGACAAGGGCATTGGAACCCTAGACTTGTGAGTTTAATTTTTTTTACCTTCAAAGTCTATAAATGAGCTACAATCTCCAAGGATCCTAATTTAAAGATGTTTAGGTGTGGAATGGGCATATTTTTTAAAATGTAGGAAATTTCAATTTTTTTATATGTAAAACACAACTATACATGCAACTTTAGATTTTTGAAATAATGTAATATTATATAAAAGTAATTTTCATATTTTGAGATACAATAACCAATTGAACCTAGTTTGAAAAATATATAAATTGATTTTTTTTTACTTTTGAAATTAAAACAACTATGTAAATCTTAACTTTTTCAATAACATATGCATGCATAGATCAAAAATTCAAACACTTTAATTTTATTGATACCTTAGTATGACCTAATTAAGTGAAATAATTTATTGGATCCATCTTGCAACAAATTAAATAAAAAAAAATTAATGTTTTCGATTCAAAATACTAGTAAATTTTTTTCTTTTATCAATGAATTTTATGATAATTTTCATGCATAATAAATAAATTCAAATCTTGTAAGTTGTATTCATATTTTAAAATGTCCCAATTAACATTGTAGAAGGTTTTAAAGTGCAAAAATGTTATAGGTTCAAAAATATGTGATGTGTGAAAAAGGGATCTAGGATCTAAATCATACATCTTCCAATATCATGTAAGAGAATGGACTAAAATCAATCTCCATAATCTAGTTTGATACTAACCTCAATGGAAGAACCAAAATTGTGGATCAAGGTTTTAGTCATTTTGGATTTGATTTGTTGAAGACAATGATTAATTGACCATGAATTCATCTAATTTGATATTGAAAAGATGCACATAGGTTAGTTATGAAAATTTAGTGAATAATTATGATTTTAAAAAATAATTGAATAGAGAGACATAAGAAAAAATTTGAATAGAAAAGTGCAAACATAGAGGAACTTGAGATATAAATTTGAGCTTGAAATGGTTGGAAAGGGGAATTAGCACCCTACACCTTGAAGTGCATATACTTAGAATCATATTTTAGTTTCATATTGGTCTCCATCTATAAGATATCCTCCTCTTAACTTACTATCAGAAGCACACCCATCATCTATAAAATCCACCTTTTTTAATTTGTTGACTTGTAGGTCTTGAATTCTTGAACAAACAATCAGGTCTTCAATTTTCTCTAAATTTTCTCTAGATTTGTAGCCTGCACAAATGAAAGAGGGGAAAGAGTTATGTTTTATATAGGCTTTCCTAAGTGAAACCTCATTTTGGGATTTCTACCTCTACAACGGATTCAATAATAGAAAAGAAAGATTACCCTTGGTTAGTCAAAAGGTAAATGATAAACAAGTAACAAATTAAGAATTTCTAGAAATTATCACTTAGTTCTACATTCCTTGAGGAACTAAGGGAATTTTAATCATCACCTTCAAGAAGAATTTTAATTTTGACTTGAAGTCATCCAAGTGTTAGTACTCACAAAGAAAATAGACATGAAACATAAACAAAATCACATGAAAATTTGATGCATTGTTAACATGATGCTTGACTAGAATAATGTTTCAATAATTTTTATATTTTTTCTCTTGACTACTCAATTGCTCAATTTTAGAAATTATACAATTTATTATCAAGGATTCTAGGGTTTCAAATGATGAAAAACACTTCTATTTAATTATTGACGACCAAAAAAAAATTTTCAATTTATAAATGTGAAAATATTGACACCCACATATTTGAATCTAAGCAAAAATAGGTTGGATAGGGGTGTTATCGCCCTATTCAAAACCTATTTTAGGGCCTTAAGTATCGGTAAATAAATATTAATTCTTTCTTCTAAAATCAACTTTTGAATTTTTCAGGATTATTATAAATGGGAAAATTAAACACACAATTGTGTCCAAGCACAAAACGGGGAGCCAAACCTAGTGTGAAATTATCAAGGGTGACAAGTTATGATGCTACACTGTAGCTCTATGCAATTAACATAATAGTTCACTATTCAAATATGATATAATTTTTTATTTGTGTATGTGAATTCATATATAATGTGTTCATATGAGAATTGTGCAAACTTATATAAGGTAATCCAAAGGGTTTCTACTAATAAATGTATTGTAAGATATAAAGCTATATTAATCTCAAGAATAGAGATAGAGATATAAGGATAAATGTTTTCAAACATCCAAAAATTTAATCATTTTTTATATATATCAATTAATGTATGCATTTGGGCTTAGGGTTTTCCTAGAAAAAATTTCTAGCATAATTGAATGTGTAAAAATAGAAAATTAGATGATAAATACTATGGAAGGGAATATCTAGAAAATAACTCATCCTTGTATCTCTATGTTCTTTGTTATTCTTAAAGGAGAAGAAAGAATGTAGAGTACTCACTAACAATATAATTTAATATTTAATTATTGTAAGGAAAATATATCCTTGTCCATGGACTAATTATATTTTGGATCATCTTAAGAGAGCTTAATATTTTGCAAACATGGTTCTCACTTAAGGCCTCATTAGGTATGAATGAATCTTATTAAGACTCAAAAAATTACCTTCAAAATTAAATAAGCTTTTAGAAATAGTTATACATTTTAATTGAGGAATACTCCTATACCATGTATACAACTCACTGATGATATATTTAAAGGTAACCTAGTAAATTTCATCATTGTATACTTAGAGGATCTTCTTGTATTTAGTAAATATTTATAACATCATATTCAACATGTTTATAGTACTTTAGTTCCTTTAAGCTAACAAAAAAAATATATATAAGATAAATACATCCTTCTTTGGCCAATGCTCCATTAAATATTTTTTTAATTTTAATCAAAATAAAGTACATGTAGACCTAAATTGCTTTAAAACCACTTCATCAATTTTCTAACCAAAATTAATTTTCATGTTTTATAATAGTAGATCAAGAATTTTGATAGCTTAAGGACACAAATTTCTCAAACCTAGTAATCATTCATCAAATTCTTCAACAATTGTTTGAGATTGAGATAGATGCTTCCAACTATATGAGTTTTTGTCAAATAGTGAGGATATATAGTATCCTATCATTCTAAGTTCCTCTCTTTTTCATGCTCAATTATAAAACCTACAATAAGGAGTTACATGCCTTTGTTGAAGACATGAAATAATGATAACACTAGATTCTTGGTAAGGAAACAATTCTTCATATTGATCATAAACACCTTAGATTTTTGAATTTATAATCTACAATAGAAGAAAACCATTTTTTAAATGGGCTTCATTTATTAAAAAATATCATTTATATATTAAATATAAAATGGGGATTTACCAATAAAGTTTATTTTCTTAGCCACACTCTAGCCAAAGAACTACATATTTTAGATGTTAACTTTTCTCAGATATGAGAATTATAAATGTTTTTATTCTTTTGATATAATTTTTGGCTAGTTATACATGCACTACAATATTCTAGTATCACCAATTAAACTTCTTTCTTGGACTATACAATTAGGGATTGTTGGTTATAAAAATTAATTCAAGTGTATGCTCCTACTAGTTCTTCCAAACTATTAAAAATTAAGGAGGCTCACTATTCTTTTGATGGGGAAAATTTTGGCACCATGAAAAGTATACAATATTCTTAGAATAGTACTTCTATTATCCCTCTAAGAAAAAAAAAAAGACAAATATTTCATTCTTTGATGCTATCTCTATAGCTAAGTGAAGCCTACTAATCAAATCATTGGTTTGTATAAGCCTATTCATATTTCCTCTTGGCCTTGGTACTCTATCTCTATATTTTTTATTAGTGGGTTGCCTACTAGTTTAAAACAATATGATTGTATACTATTTTGTGGTATGTAAGTTTTCAAAGATGACCATTTTTATTCCTTGCAAGTAAACTATTGATACTCCTTATCCTATAGAATTATATTTCAATAATGTATCATGCTAGTTTGGTTTCCATACATCTATTATTCCTTATTGTGATTTCAAATATTTTAATCACTTTCTTGAATAACACTAGAAGATATTAGGGTGTTAGTTTCAATATTATATATCGTTTCATCTATAAATAGTTGGTCAAATTGAATTAGTGAATAAATTTTTAGTTCTTCTTTTGAGATATGTTATGGATATCAACCTATTTCTCCTTTTGATATTATAGTTATCTGTACTATAGAATATTAATCATGCCAAAAAATGGAATAAGGCCAATATTCTCAATTTTTTTAAAATATAACAAAGATTCATGCACTAATTTAGGTAGCTCTTCATATTTCTCAATCTATGTATAATGAAATTTATAATATTCCTACTTACTCAAGCCATCCACCACAAATTCAAGGAGAAGTTTTCTTAACTTTTTCTTCAAGAAAAATAAAAAAGACTAGATCAAACATTTTAAAATATGCATTTTATCCCTAAATTTTAAGAAGAGCAAAAGCTTTGTTTTTTTCATATTTAATTATTATAATATTTGAAAACACATATACCCACATCTTTTAATTAAGTAACTAGTCTAAATTACTGTGCTAATTAAATTTATTCAGTTTACAGAAAGAAAATATAGCTAATGCTTTATTTTCTCTTATAACTAAGAAGAATTCAGTCCAACCATTACAAAACTATGAAAATGATATAGAATAAGCTTGTTCAGTCAACGTGGAGTTGTAAGTATATCTAAAATTTATCCATTTGAATGGCTTAGAAAAGGTTCAAGCATATATTACTTATGACAGTTGTAAAGGATTTGAAAATTTTAATCAGTCCAAGCATGTGTTCCTCGATTATTGAGAAGCGTCTGTATTAATTCTAAGCATCTTTATCCTCGTGGAGGATTGACAAATTCTGTTGATATTGGAATGACAGAGCTCTGTTACCAATTCAATCAGATTTCTAATTTTTAATTTTTATATTTTGTAGTCATCGGTGAGTTGTTATAACTTGATAAGATCATTGAGAAGCGTGTATATTACTTTGAATGCTTCTATGGCATTAGCAAGGACGTATTGGTATAACGTCGGGGAAAAGATATATCATCTATAAAAAAAACTGCATAGAATGCAAGTACTTCACAAATTGCTTTTCTCAGTTTCAACTCCAGGGGAGGAATAAGATTGATTAATGAGCATGGAGATAGTATTGCTTGTGATTTCATGCTTGTTGATGTTTACAAATCATAACCATCAATTCTGTTCAGAAGCAGCGACATCTCATCTGGGTCGGTACAAATTTAAACACTTTCCTTTGGAATTATTTTATTTTCTTGAGTAGAATTAGCCCAGCACAACAACTTCAAAAGTTCAATATTACTGTTCATTTAGACATACCCTTAGTACGGAAAGAGGTTCAAGACAATCCTCGTGCAACAGTAATAATTGAATCTTCAAAACCACTTGAATTTTCTTATGCACATATAGTGGGCATTGTAAATAATTCACAAATCTACATCGAGTTTGGTAGCATTCCTCTACAGAATAATGCCACAAATATACATTATTTTTGAATTGTTGCGAGTAAAGTAGCATTTCCCTTATCAAGGGGTGAGCTTTGGCTTAAAAGCACAAATCCTCAAGATAATCCCTATGTTCGTTACAATTACTATTCACACCCTCTTGATTTAAAAAAATGTATGTTTAGTGTGAAAGTTGTGGTTCATTTAACTATGAAATCTTCTATTCAAGAGTTTGCATTTACTAGGAATGGATATTCCAAAATCCTTCAATTTGTTGGGACTGCATTACCAAAGAATCAATCAAATGATGATGCCTTGGCCAAATTCTGCAAGGATACACTAGGGACATATTACCATTACCATAGAGGTTGTCAAGTTGGTTTGGTGGTTGACAAAAGATATCGAGTGAAAGATGTTGATAATCTAAGGGTTGTGGATGGCTCAATTTATAAGGATTCTTCTGGTACCAATCCGCAAGCTACTACCATGATACTTGGAAGGTACTTATTTTTCTTAACAATTTATTTATATTACTTAAGCTCCAAGGATTTTAGGTTACAACATTAATAAAAGCATTTGATTATACAACATATGTCGGTATATGGGAATTAATATCATCCAAAAGCGTATGAAGACCTAAAATTATTCAAAGGTCTTGTTGGAATTAGTTAGAAACTTAATGTATTTCCTTTTAATGGTCATACAAATCAATAATACCATTTCAGATAGTGTAATTGATAACAAATGTAATTGTCATTTTTTTAAGACTATAGAAATTGGTCGGGGATCTATCCCCCTATAAACTGCACTGCGCCTCGTAAACTTTTTTCACGTGACTGGTGGCATTGGCTTGACACACCCTTCAGTACCACAGGTTTGGGGGGAGACTAGACCTCATGACCACTTCCCTGCAACAAGATGCTTTACCCAATTGAGCTAGCCCCCCCGCCCCAAATGTAATTGGTGTTTTCATCTTGTGTCTTCTTTTACATTAATATACGTAGTAATATGCTTTTTACAAAATAATATTTCTTATTTAAATTTGATTTACGATTTATAAAAGATTTTTGTTCAGAGTTTTTACATATTTAAATAGCTACATAATTTGTCTATTAATTTAGATTACATAGTGGTGTGAATGGAGACAATATTTAATTTTGCAAATGTTTATTTTTTGAGGGAATGTGATATTTATTTTTTCCACTTTCTTGAAAAACATAAATTGTTATATCATTTTGAATCCTTCTTTAAGGGTATGCTATATTTATTTTACTACTTGTTAATATATCAATAGATAACTAATTAATTATATTAAATAAATCAACCAAATTAATATGTGAAAATCATAAATCTTACACAATTAACTCTAGACTATGATATGTGCATATTTTATTATAAATATACAATATACAATATTATAATGGTGAAATTTACAAACACATGCCATTTCCTATTTTATTTTGTAGGTATTTTCACTTAATGTCTCAATATATTTGCATAAACATGAATGAAATGTTTTTGCACAAATTTGGGCTTATTGTCTTATCCTTTGTATCCTTATATGCATTCCTATATCTTTATACAAGTAATCGTACTGCAAATGTTCACTATAACAAGATTCATTTTTTCTTCTAATAAATATATTTTAATGCATTAAGGAATAAATAACTTGATTGAATAACTAATTCTTCATCATTAAATATGCTCAAATTTTTAAAATCCATCTTAAAATCTTTAAAATACTCAATTTATGTTAATACATACTTCACATTATGATTTTTTAGAAAACTGTAGTGATTTAAATATGAAGGTAATACAATGAAATATAGCCCAACAATAGGATTGATTTCTTATATAGTGCATATATTTAAATTTTTAATCACATAAAGGATTAAAACTTCTTAAATTATACAAAAATAATAAGAGTGTCATGTTAGTCATCTTTATTGAGAAAAAGTAATATAGTCTCTATACCAATTGTAAAGAGGAAGGGTATCATACTTTATCTCCAATCACAAATTAGGTGGTTTCCCAATTATCTTCCTAATAGAAGTGGCTTGACCTTTCATTAAGGGTGGAAAATAGTAACATAGTTAGATATACCATAACTAAATCTAAGAACTAAATCTATAATAAATACAATCACTATCACATCTAGTCATTCATCTAGATCTTAGATATACCCTAGCTAACCTTGTCCTCATATTATAGTGACTAAATAATTGATATAACTCTAAAACCATTTTTTCTGAAAAATTCAAATATAATCATATTCTAATTGTATAAAATTTTGAATCATCCATTCAAAACACTACATCTCTTGTTTGACTCAATAAAATTGTCATCAAGTAAAATTCAAAACACAAGATATAATTTAGACTCCAAGTTTCTAAAATATCATAGAATTTCTCATACTCCAAGGATACCTTGTGTCTAAGCAAGAACAACAGTGATATATTATTTAAGTTCGGTCCAAATTTATATTTTAGGAATATAAATTAATGTAATGTGTCAATACAAGAATTCACATTTCTATATAAGGTTGTCCTCAAGGTTGCTACTCACCTAATGTTATTATTTTCAAGTATATGTATTTTTTTTGTATTGATTATAGTACATTAACAGTTACCACATCCACTACATTACGAAAAACACAACATTACTACAGGCTATGATAGTCATCGGACATTGTTCCAAATCTTGAGATTCACATTACAACTGATTTATACTTTATCACCATCTAAGCTAGGTTGACTGTCATTTGATTATCTAACAACTATGCATATGATAGCAACAAAAAAACACAACATAAGATCTTCATTCAATTTCCATTGGAACCACCAGTGTTGGTTTCAGTATCTTCCTAAAGGAGCTCATCTACAAAAGCTTGATTGTTTGACACGACCTCCTTAGCTTCTATAGTGTTTAACTATTGTGGTCCATACTACCTTTCTAGCCCAACAACCTCGTTCACCACTCTTTGCAACTCATCAAATGCCCTTCTGAAAATCTCTACCTCTTCTAGATTGATTTGGCATGCATGCCCACATCTAACCTCATCTCAAGTAATAGTTGTGGAGCCTTCCCTGATCAAGCCCATGAATTTCTCCATATAAACTTTGATATGTATTGAAACATGCATTGCAACATTATCATGCGTGAGTCTTGTTAGTGACTCAGTAAGCCCCCTCTTTATTCCCTTAAACTTATCATCGTTCCTAGTTTTCCAAATATACCATATAATCTCATTATAAAGAAAAAACCAAAATAACTTACATTCATATTTGATTTTTAGATCACAAAAAAGAATATCCCGCCAAATGATTATACTATTTTTGTCCCAAAATTTCAAATAATGATAGAAAATGTTCCAGATTTCTTGGGCATAAAAGCAATCAAAGAGTATGTGTTTTATAGATTTTGGGATCCTACAAATGTTGTACATGTCCATATCCAAGCAATTAGATTTGAAAGGGATTTTTTGTAAAAGAACTAACCACCTAAAACATGCCTTTTTTGGCTCTATACAGTTGTGCCACACAAGGGAAATGATTCTTTGATAGTCTTTTGAATTAAGGGAGGATGACCAACATTTATTAACATGCTCAAGAATCAACTCATTATTAGTAAGTGAATTACGTACAGATTTAGCTTAAATGCTGCTAAGATTAGAACCATCTCTCCAAATGATGATGCTACCAATATTATTTTCCTCCTCTACTGTATCAAGAAGAAAATCATCCCTACAAGCTTCCAAGATAGTATTATAGGTTCTAACATTGGACTCTAGTAAGCCAAACTTCTCCTTAAGACTGTCTTTGCAAGAAATGCACCTGTTGGATAGGATATAAAAAAAAGTTCTAATGTGCAACTTGTGCCAATTTTTAGCTAAGCAACCTTGAAACAGGGCAAGTATTTCCCCTTTATGCTCTAGATTCCACCATATGGAACTATGAGAGAAGCACTTCCTATTATTTTTTAGGGTAATACCATTATCTTTGAGACAAGCATTATGATTTGTTAGCTCCTAGGCCTTCCACAAACTTTTAAAAATGATGGACCCAACTAGAACCATAGGTTGTTTATTGAGGATCATGTCATTGAATGGTAGAGATTTCCATGTCTTAGCTTGCTTAGGAACAACCTTTGAGATATTATGTCTAACCAAGAATTTCCAAGGTTCATTTCCTTCCAATGATTTGAGAATCCATTTAGCTTGCAAGGTAATCCCTTGCAATCTGAGATCTTTTAGCCCAATACCCCCTTGTAATTTACTCAGGCATCACCACTCCAATTTGACAAAGTGCCTCTTCTTCTTTCCCTTCCCATATGACCATAGGAAAGACCTGATCCTTTTCTAAATTTCATTGACTTGGTAGCTATTGAGAAACCAAATGAAAGAGAAATAAATGCTATAGGAGGATAGGACCTTTTGGCACACCTCGATTCTTCCAGCCAGTGAAAGATACTGTCTGTTCCACCCATTAATCATTTTTTCAATCTTTGTTTTGATCTAGTTCCACATTTATTTGAGGTCCAGGTAGATTGCAAAAGGTATCCACAGGTACCTCACAAGTTTGTTGGGTCCTCGCCACTAAAAACCATAATCCTTGAGCTAGTCTAGAGGCTCTTCTTTCCACCCCAAAAATGTTGACTTGGATCTAAAGAGCTTAGCTCCAGAGGCCGGACAAAAGAGGTAAAAAATTTGCATTAGGGAGTCCAAATTACTTTGCTCGAGTTCTACAAAAATGCTTGTATCAGATCTACAAATTATATATTGATCAACTCATTTTGGTCTGGGAGGCAGATCCTTTTTATCCTCATGGATAATGTGTTATCCCTTAGTAGGTAGAAGAAAGCATATGAGGAAATAACTAATAGAGTAGGACCTAAGGGGCACCCTTGCCTTATGGATCTCTCAAGAAAGATCTTCTTAGTTAGAGTCCCATTTACATCAATTTGTGCTAAGGAATCTTTCAGAAGTGTATTAACCATGTCACAAATTTTTTTGGGAAAGCCAAAGGCCTAGAGAACCATCCTTAGAAAATCCCACTCAATCCTATCATAAGCTTTTTCAAAGTCGAAGAGAAGCATAGTGGAGTTCTGGTTGGAGTTCTTGGCCCAATCTAACACTTCCCAACTGGTGATCAAGTTCTCTAGAATGTATCTACCATTTATAAACCTAGTCTGGGTGTTATTTATGAACTTGGTAAGAATATTGACCAATCTCAAGGCAATTATTTTGGAAATTATTTTGTAAGAGACATTCGGTAGTGTGATGGGCCTCTAGTTCTTCACTAGAGTCTTATCTCCTCCTGTCTGGAGAAGCTTAATAATACGTCTATTTATTTCATCTCCCAATGAACCCCTTTTGAGAGCCTCCTTGTACACATGAAGAAGGTCCCCAAATACCCAGTCAAAGAATTCTTTTCAAATGTCCACTGGAAAGCCGTCCCAACTAGGTGATTTATCATTGTTCATAGAAGAGATTGCATTTAAATTTTTTATCTTTGGTGATATCTGCCTCTAGCTTAAGGGTAAGTGTATGGATCTGTGACACAATTTTGGCTCTTAAGATGCCAGTTTTTTTTTCTAAAATCAACAAAATCTGATTTCCACAAGAAAATAAGATAGTTATGCTCAAAATTTCAAGATGTGGTAAGAACAAAAGTTGAAGTGCTCTGAGTCTAGTTTCTAAGCTACTAATTATTTTTTGAAATTAATGAATATTAAGGGTCTCAAAAAGGGGGGGCCCAAAGTAGGTCATGTTTTTATAAAAAAAAAATAGAGTAGTGCCTGAGGGCTCCCACCATTTTGATTAACTTTTTTTAAAATTTCAAAAAGATGAACAATGAGAAATTAACTAACACCATGTAGTTTATCCTCATATTTTCAGATATATATTTTAATGAACATATAATATTTTGTGAATTTTGAAAGTGGACACATCCTAAAAATCTAAAATTTGAGTGTGCTCCTCCCTAAAAATTTTGAAAACTAATTAGAATTTTTTATTTTTTTTCATCATGTGTAGAATGGAGTCTAGTTTTAAAAAATGTAATTTGTTTTTCATTTCGATGAACAAGTTAAAATCTATCCTAAAACTAGCACATGTTGGTTTTTGACCAAAAAGGGAGGCGTTTACAATAGAAGCTATGGATCAAAACCTTAACTGAATCAAAACAAAAAAAGAATTATATATTTAGATAACTAAGAGAGAGGGTAATGCTATCACATTTTTTTTTATAAACTTTCATTGAAAGATGATAGGGAGCACATACAAAAATATGAAGAAATTTGGAAAATCCTGTCAATTAACATGTCCAAAGCAGGTCATTTGGCGATCATTAAATTTGGCACTCTCCAAATGACACATCCCATATGGCGCATGCAAAATTTGGTGCTCACAAAATTTGGCATGTACCAAATGATCTGCTTTCAACAAAATGTAACATTCCCCTCTCTTTGGTTGACCACTCTAATAATGTTGAGAGTGTGCGGTTTATGATCGTAGATGGATAGTTGATGTTTTACATTTCATACGCTCTTGTCCTCACTACCCTAACTGGATAACTCTCTATCCCTCTGAAGTCTCTCTCTCTCAGGTCTCACTCCCTCCCAAGCTACCTAGACTACTCTCTCTCACTCCAAATCCCTCTCTCAGGTCTCATTCCTTCCCACCCTACCTAGATAAATCTATCTCACTCCAGCCCCCTTTCTCACTCTCCCTCTCTCTCTCCCCCTCTAGTATTTTTGTCTCTCTCACTCCATCTACCTCTCTTAGGTCATTATATTTCTCTCTTTGTCTCTCTCTCTCTCAAGTCTCCCCCTCCTACCTCCTCTCCCTCTCTTAGGTCTCTAACTCACTCCCTCTATGTCTCTCCCACACTCTCTCTCTCTCACTCCCTCCATCTCTCTCCCTCTCTCTGTATCACTCTCTCTCAGGTATCTCCCTCCCCCCTCTCTCTCTCACACACACTCCATCTCTCTCCCACTCCCTCTATCTCACTCCCTCTATCTCTCTCCAACTCTCTCTCCCTCCCACCCCCTCTCCCTCTCTCTCCCCCTTTGGTCTTTTTGTCTCTTTCACTCCATCTCTCTCTCTTAGGTCGCTATCTTTCTCTCTATCTCTCTCAATTCTCTCCCTTCTACTCCCTCTCCCTCTCTTAGGTATCTCATTCATTCCCACCATCTCTCTCCCATTCCCTCTCTCTCTCACTCCCTCTATCTCTCTCCCTCTCTCTCTCTCACTCTCTCTTAGGTATCTTCCTCCCCCCTCTCTCTCTCACACACACACACACACTCAATCTCTCTCTCTCCCCCACTCCCTCTCTCTCACTC
>VDFB02274714.1:29101330-29167911 GCA_007258455.2 Sequoia sempervirens | reverse complement strand
ATGCTAATTCAATGAAAATTAGGCATTATAGAGCCACCACAAAATTGTGATTTATTTTTTCCCTACTAAAAAGAGATTGGTTCCAGCACTAAAGTTGTTGTAATTGAGCTTTGTGCTTCTCTAAAAGATGGATCGGTGCTTCTTGTAAGATTGGAAATTTCCTACTTTGCAATCTCCACCTTACATTTCTACACTCATTTTAGTGTCCACTCCCAAAGATGTCTTCCAAGATTCATTTGTGACTTTTCTAGTCCTTTTACGCGACATTGGACTGATTTGAAATCACTTCTAAGCCTTTCCAAACCCATAAAAACTACCCCAAGAGTTTTAGATCTAAACCCAAAAAGACACCTACACCCTCCAAACACTTGTGTCCTCAACACTTATGCACTCCGAACACCAGTGTTTGGGTTAAGTTGGGAATTGGAAATTTTACACAAAGCTATAACCCTAATCTCTAAGTTGCCCTAACATGCTTTTAAATGGTCATTTAGACTTGGGGCATGATGTAAAGCTATCACAATTTTTCTCCCAATACATTTTTTTTCATTTATTCTCTCATGCTATAGGTTTTTTGAAGCTACTACATTGAACATATCTACAGAAGGATCCCTAATTGCATTTCCTTTGATCCTCCATTGCCAATTTCTTCTTCATCATAGCTAGATCCTCCTTGTCATCCTATCTCCATTGTATCATTTACTATTCATCTATTGTATTCCTAATTTCCTTTCCAATTGCCTCTTATAATCCCTATTCCTTTGCATTCTTATCTTCATTATGTTTTCCCTTGGTCGTTGATTGGTAAGCAAATTGTAGGTTAAAGAAAATGGGGGTGCCAATATAAAATATATATATCATTTATAGTACTCATTATCCCTTGGTTGTTGATTTTCCTTTTGAGTGCGCTCAACCTCGTCGCTCTAGCTTTCCTCCTACCCTGTTTTTCTAGTTAGGGTCCCCATGCACTGAGCTATGTCGTGCTCCTGCACGCTGGGCCAAAAATCAAAATAAAATGTGAAATTAAAATGTCACTATGTCCATACAAGAAATTAAGTGATCAATCATAATATCTATTGTGTAACCAAATTTTGATACCTAAACATGTAATTTAACTCTTATGCAAATTCAATAAATGATATCATGTTGTTCCTTGCATATTGATTTCTATAAATTTTGACCATGTTTAAATAAGGTTGATATATAAAAGTTTTATTGGATGAATGGTTGGATAATGCCTAACTAGACCAGGCTACCTTGACTAGATTAGTTGGTATTAGAGTAGGGTAAAGAAAGGTTTGATATTAAAGTTGATATTGGAGTAATATAGTAAGGTTAGTAAATCAAGATATTAAAAAATTGACACCACAAGTCTTCTAGACTAAGATAATGTTGTGTAGAATATTCTCATAATTTAAATTATAGTAGATAGACTAACAAATATTGATGTAGTTCATATCAAAATTTAAAGATACCACCTAGAAGGATGGATAGAGGCTAAAATTATGTTTTAGAATTAATTGAGAAAATTTTCACTATGATTAGGAATATCCATATTTGGTTGGACATGATAGAAGAGGTATTATTAACCCTAAATCGGATGATAGTGATTATGAACATGATGATATTGGATTAGAAGAAGCATTCATAGTTGAAGAAGAAAGAGACAAATATATAATAATAAAAGCACTTACAAGATTTGGTAAGAAAAGTGAAATGGGTATACATAATTTCTCGAATAGTCTAGATCTTGAAGAATTGATTGATTGGATTAATGATCTTGAAGGATATTTTAAATATGAGAATATTTATCATCCTAATAAAGTAAATTTTGGTAAGATAGAGTTGGAATATTATTGTACAATCTAATGTAAGGAAACTCAATTGGAGAGAAATAGGAAAGGTAAGCCTAAAATTGAAAAATGGGAAAGGATGGTAAATAAATGGAATTCTAAGGTTTTTCCTATATTTTATCAACTAGATCTACTAAATAGGTTACAAAATGTGAGATAGAAACATTATACCAAGGATCATTATAAGTTATCTATTAGAGTTGGTCATCAAGAAGGTAACCAATAAAAGGCATCTAGATATATATTAAATATTTGAAGGGGTTCAATCGAAGAAGAATTGAATATATTAACTATCTATCATGTTGATAAATTATATTAATTTCACTCATTCATAAAGATAACATAAATTTTAGATTTAAAATTAAAGAGAATAAGAGGGGAATAAGCAACAAATTTTCCAAAGGTAGGAACCATGGAAGTGGATGAGGAGCTCGTGGTGATCTAAGAGTTCAGATCTAAGAGGAACCTTTGAACTACTTGGAGGATGAAGTGATCCAAGAATCAATGATGGGAGGGGAAATGCAAAAAATAATCAATGAAGTGAGTGATAGGTCCATGCTAGCATCCAAGGTTCAAGGTAATGGGGGAAGGTTAAGGATCAAACCCCAAGGAGGAACAAAAAACAAGAAACTAAGAATTAGGGAAGGATTAAGCAATGGATTCAAGAAAGGAATAGGGACTAGGAATAAAGGAATCACAAGGATCTTGGCACCTAGAAATTGGGTGCCAACATTTTATGCTCCTCCATAATCCTAAGGTGGATATGGAAGAACAAAGAACTAGCGAGGTGGAGAGCATAACAAATTGAGGACTTTGGACTTGTGCGATAAAACATAGAAGGGGAGGAAGGGATGGGATTAGAGAGGAAATTAGAACCAAAAGAGGTGAGGAATTGGAAATCATGACAAATAAAGAGCTAAGGAGGTACAATAGACGGGGGTTGAGAAAAAAATTGAACTTAGGATGTTCCAAGTTTGAGGCCTTCCTCGAGACTTGAAACTTAACAAGATATTGAAACTTGGTTTCAAGTTTTCCTAGAGACTCACAATCTAAGCAATAATTCATAGGCTCCCAAAAAAATGAAACACACTTAAGAAAGGAAAATCATAAGGCTTCCATCATGAGGGGATTACACATACAAGGTTCAAGTTTCTATCAAAATTCAAGGACTTAGTTTGATTTTACCAATTTTAGAGGGGTTCTCAATAGATTCTGCACTACAATTGCACATGATTGCACCTACAATTCCATCTAGGGCTCCCCCACAATCTTCTTTAGTATAATAAAAATTTAACTATTTGTTACTTGTCTCTAAATCTTTCACCTCTACTAGATGACAAGTAAATAATGAGGAAAGTAGTGCTAAAAAACACCTTTAGGATCTTGAGTCAAACACCTTGTTCCAATGAAAAATGGGGAAAGTGAAAAGAATGTATATTTATCCTTTAAAAATGCACATTCTTTTAGCATTAATGTACTTCCTACATTTTAAAATATTTATAAAAAACATAATAATGAGAAATGCTCTAAATTAACTCACTTATAATCACTCTATATAAAGTGAGTTGTAAGAAAAAGATAACTGTAATATAATTGTACTAGTATAATAAAGATTTATTTTATTATTCTAAAATCAAATGCGCCAACAATATATATAATCTTTAAAATATTTTTCTAGGTTTAGGCTATAAAGAAAAATTTAAAATTATAAGAAAAATTATTATAACTAAAACTAATATGCAAAAGTTGTCCTTTAAGGGACATTTTTAATAAGTTATGTTCATTGCAAAAACAATCAAATTGTGAAAATTTGTAAAATTATTGAGTTATATGATATTAACGTTTGTCGAAATTTTGATGATCCTGATTTTTTGTCAAAATATCGAAGAAAAATCAGGATCGTCAAAATTTCGATGAATGTCAAGCACAATTTTTTAAGAAAAATTGAAAAGTACACATTAAGTACACATGTACCCGATGATTCATCTAATTGTATGTCTTTCGTTGGAAAGTTTCATCTTATTTTGTAGTTAAATGAGTTAGTTTTTCCTAAGTTTTCCCCTAAATATTTAGTTAGGGCTTCTAATTGTTGCGCATCTGAAGAGGAAGTGGGCCAAAAAAAAATTTGAGGTTGTTTCAAATGGGAACATTTAATCCCATATTGTTAGCATGGTGTTTTTTTTTCCTATTTAAATAGCTTTGCACTACCTTTGATTGTTGTGAGCAAGTCTCACTAGTTGTGAAGAGGTTATCTTGCATGTAGTGTTGTGGTGACTTGTGCATGATGTGGTAGCTCTTAGTGCATTCATTTGGCTCTATTTTTCAAGATTCAGGTACATATTTAGTCTTTTCTAATTCTTGAGTGATATTTCTTTTGGATGTTGGAAAAATAAATCTTGAGAGGTTGCATTCGTTGATTTTTTTGGAGGTCTCAGTTCTATTAGTTTGATGTATTTTTCTTAATTTTGGTGCAAATTGTTATTATAGTTACTTTTGATTCAATTGAACTTTTAACCCCCATAACTATCATACCTGGAAGATTAAAATGCATAGGTTGGTCCAATCTAAGGGTTTGTGGTCCACACTAAATTATACACAACCCACTTTTACCAATGAGTATGAAACATTTTCTCATAGAAACAAGAGTATGTTCAAGATCATGATGGGCCAAAAAGTGTCGATATGATGGGTATGTGTAGGGTATGTGGCTGACGACCTTGTTTTACCCAAAATTGATGATATGAAAAGGGTTTTTAAAGGATATTCTCAACTTTCCACCAATATAAATTATGCTTTACTTTGAATTTAATAAATAATTATTATTCATTTTCTATTTGAATTACAACTAAAATCCCGATTGATAGGATGATTGAAAAAAATCTATAGCTTTCAAACAGTATCACATTCTATGCTTCACATACTATACGATTAAAAAAAAATTGAATTTTATGAAGTTTTGATCAAGTTATGATGGTCAGACATACAAGTTTTTATATTTTTCAAAAGTTGTAATAAAAAATTCATAATTAATTATTTACTTGGAAAAAAAATACAAAAAAAATGCATCACATTGGGACATGAGTCCTCTACTTATATCTAAAGTATTATCATTTTATTGCAGTTAGGGTGGTTAGACAGACACCTACTTCTTATTTTTTCCTTGAAATATAAGTACTACCGCATTGAAATTTCAAATTTTCACTGATAGTTTTTTTAAAAATAAACCTAGTAGTTTACAAACTACATTCAATTTGCTACAGATTCTATTCTTACATATTTTTGAAATAATATAGATAACTTATTCAAATTTGTATGTCAAGTTTCCTAACTCTATTTTTTTGAATTTTTTGCCACTTAAGGGCCTGTTTTTTCCATGATGATCCTCCACATACCCACAAGTGTGACGAAGCTATGGTTCTGATAGCATGTTTTTGACAGACTTCTTTTCCACATTAAAGAGTGTAATACACACAAGGAGGTATGGGATGAGTTAAAAAATCTATTTGGGCAGATCAATAAGTTTTGTGCTTTGCAACTAGAGAGAATTATCTTCTCTTTCCCCTTATGCATTTCCTTTAATTGATGATTTCCTAGTCAAGTTCAAATCTATGAGGTCACAATTTGTGGGATGTGGGAAGGATAAAATTGATCAGGAGTCCATTTTTTTTATTTTGTTTAAGTTGAGAGATCCATTTGTAATTTTTTCTTCTACCTTCTACTCCACAAAGGATGCTTTGGTAAATGCATTTAAAATGCCTTCTTTTGAGACATTCTATGACTATTTGATGAGGGAGCAAGCCAAACTTTCCCAGTTAGAGGGGGTCTCTATGAATCATGCATTAGTTGCAAAAGCATTTTGGAGCAAAGGGAAGAAGAAACCTAAGGCTAAGACAGAGTCTAATAATTCCCCCACCTATTCAAAAGAAGATAAACCTAAGACTTGGAGAAGTTTAGTTGTGTGTATTACAAGAAGAAAGGTCATGATGAACACCACTATTATATGAAGAAGATTGATGAGCTTTCACATCTTCAGAAGAAAAGTATTCCACCACCCTTATTTGTGACTCCTTCTACAACCTCTCAATATGCATCTCCTTCACCTTCATCCAAACCTACATAGTTAGGGAATGTAGGATTTTCACTTTGTAAATAATATGCATTGGTAAATTCTATAGTTCATTTTGGTCGTGATAGATGGTTTTTGGATTCAGGAGCATCTCATCACATGGATTTTACTCCTTATCCTTTTTTGGGTCTTCATCCTACTGATACTTCTAAGATTTTTTTGGGAGATACTAAGTTTTTGGATCTTGTGATGATAGGAAATGTTGAGATTGGGGTATGTTCAAGATCATCATGGAAAAAATAGGCCCTTAACTGGCAAAAAATTTAGAAAAATCAAAGTTAGGGAACTTGACGTAAATTTTTTAATAAGTTATCTATATTATTTCAAAAATATGTAAGAATAGAATCTGTAGTAAATTGAATGTAGTTTCTAAACTAGCAGGTTTGTTTAAAAATAAAAATCTATTTGGCAAAATTTGAAATTTCAATGCAATAGTACTTAAATTTCATGGAAAAATAAGCATAGGTGTCCATTCCACCCCAACCACAAGAAAATGATAATATTTTTTATAAGATTTTAGATATAAGTAGAGGACTCATGTCCCGGCTGTGCATATTTTTTTTGTAATTTTTCCAAGTAAATAATTAATTATTATTTTTATTGCCAAATTTTAAAAATATTAAAACCTATATGTCTAATTCACCTTAACTTGGTCAAAACTCATGAAATTCAATTCTTTTCTCTTTTTAATCCTATAGTATGCAAAGCATAGAAATTGAAAACACAAGTTTTGATTCAAAAATTTCATACCAAGTTTGAAAGCTATAGGATGTTTTTCAATTAGCCTATCAATCAGACTTTGAATACAATTTGAATAGAAAATGAATAATAATTACTTATTAAATTCAAAGTAAAGCATAATTTATATTAGTGGGAAAGTTGAGAATCTCCTTAAGTTCTTTCGCTTCATCACCTTAAAACAAAAGTCGCCACCACATACCCATCATATTGCCACTTTTTGGCCCATCATGATCTTGCACATACCCATTGGTGATGGTTGTTTCAAAGATGTACTAGATGTATTCTTAATTTGCACAAAAATCTACTTTCCATCTATCAGATTACTTATGGTGAGGTACTTAATACTATATAGAGTTCACTACAGATTCTATTTTCATTAGACAGGTTGATACTGGAAAATCCATTGTTGTTGGTGAAGCTAATTATGAGTCTCATCTCTATGCCTTTTCTCATTCTTTTGATGATGATGATTATGAGCCTTCCAACCCTCTTGATAGAGTTGATATCAATTCCTTTGGAGAGATTGGTCATTTGAACTTTGGAGTTCTTTAGACCTATGTTGATTCATTTCCTATTGCTTTAGAGGTTGGTTCTTCAAAACAACAGAATTTTTTTGATCCTTCAGATCATTCTTTGTGGTATAGTGACTTGATAGGTCTTGTTGAGTTGTTTTGTGAATCTCACATTTTTTATTTGGATGATGCATTTGAGGGTATATCCCTTCTTTTTGATGGAGATGTTTTCATTTCTATCACACAATCTATGTCTTTGGATATTGTTTCTTTAGAGTTTCCACATGATCTTGTTGATCCACCTTCTTTAGTTGAGGTTGAACCTGATCATGATGTGACATTTGGTTACGTGGAGGCACCAAGATAGTTTTTAGAGGCATATTTCATGTTGATTCTTCCTCTCTTCTTGTTTCAAAGTTGGAGTTTCTCTTGCATAAGTGGTTGTTTCTCCCTAAATGGAGGCATGTTGTTTGTAGAAACGGGATATTCTTTAGACTTCCAATATCAACACAGGAGTTTCTTCATCATTGGGGGGATCTTTAGCATTTCAACTCTTTTCTATTGGAGGCTGCATAGTCTCTCTTCTTTTTTATTTTTCTAAGATTAGTGATGGGAGTTGTCCTTGGGGTGTCTTGTGAAGTCCTCCTTTCACTTTTTCAGCCTTTTTTCTCTCTTTTGGAGAGGATTTTTCTCCCATAGGGTCTTTCTCCTTTTCTCTGGTTGTGAGAGACTGCATTGCATAACAGTTGTGCATGGGTACCTAACATGGCCTTGTAGTTGAGACTCATATTGCATTTCATTTTTCATAATAATCTCCCTAAGTTTGCACTCAAGAGGGGCGTTAGTGTTATGTTCTAACATAGGGATAATTATCTTAGGTGGGTTTTTTCCATATCGGGTAGTTTTTCACCTGTTTCATTTTTCACACCTTTAAAAGGCTTGTACACAATGTATTATGTCATCTCATTTTTTTGAATATCATCTCTTGATATTTTGGTAGAATAGTGTTGTGCTTCTCTCATATGTGTGAGGATGATTTTTTGTAGGTTGAGGATCCTGGGAAGGAGCTATCATCTCCTACACAATTAACATCAAAACATAAAACATGTTAAGCACCATGATTGAAACACCTAGGGTTTCTCTACTAAAACCTAATCAGACCAAAGAGAAAATATAACTCATGTTTTGAGATCCTACTTCATCATCTAGACATGTGGATCTCACTATTGGAATGAGAACAAAATATCATATCAAATCTGTTATCTAATTTCTCTATAGAATTTTGAAAACTATCTCTACAATAACCTATCAATATTTCATGATAGTATTGTAACATTTAGAGAAAATTTGCAACATTTCAGAACATGCTCTTCTCTACATAAATCTTCACCAATCTTCAAGAAAACTGATCCACTATCATCAATGTCATCAATTTAACCCCCTTTTGACATCAATGACAATCATATTTCCAACAAATAAATCTAGATCCTTGATAGATTTGGATAATTTTCATTCTTAGGATTGACAATTTCCTAAAAAATACATGGATGGGGATTTTTGAATCTATCTTGGGGAAGGAAAGGTCCAAAACTAGGGAAAAAAAAATGATAAGGGATAGATCAATATACTAATTAAGATAGGAAAGTTCTAAGATAATATAAAAGCTAGTGGGTGATGGGGTAGAGGGTTGAAGAAAACAATCACAGTTCCCTGCTCTAGGTCTTGCTTGCAAGACCTCCTTGGCGTTATTCTTCACCACCTTGACCTATAGGCCCCTTCACATGTTTAGGTACCCCTGGTTCTCCTAGCCAACCCCACTACCATCACCATTCAAACAACCAAGTCAAACTTGGTGCACTGCCTCCAACTCTCCCTTAGCCTTTAATCTACCTTAAAGGCTACTCTAACCTCATCACTCAGTAAGTTCTTTGCAGGGGTGTAGAGGTGTCTCCACTAGCTTCACACCATCCTCCTAGGGTTCTTTTAGGTTCACCATACTCCACTTTCACATTGCTTTCATCAAACCCTCATTTAGGGTTGAAAAGGGCTACAAGCCCTAGAGCCCCAATTAGGTCTATAACTCCGAGAAAATAGGTCAGACCTTGAAAGTTTACCAAAGAATGTAGGATCTTTCCTACAGTTTCCTAGTCCATATGCCCAACTCTCAAATATTTTTGGTATCTTGGACCTTCACTGTCCGTACATAGGCGTAACCCACATTTTAGCAATTTTAGGGCTTTTTAAGACATTTCCTAACTGCACACCAACCTGTCAGCTTGTTTCAACCTCCAAAAGGTCTGATGAAGCCTCCTCCTTCATGTCAAGTCTTTGCAAGGATTTTATCTACCTCTCCACAGCGTGCCTTGATAGGGGAAGGTCACCCCTGCAAACCAAGTCCATAACACTAGTTGTCTTTCCTAGCCGGGCACTATCAAGCTTGCCTAGGAAAAGACTTTCTCCATAATCCCTTGACTCTTATAGACTCCTAACCCTAACCTATTTACATACATGGATTCTAGCCACAATTCCCAAGAGGTTGTACGTTATGTACAGTGGGAATGTTTCCTAAACCTCCATTTCCTATTTACAAACTTAACAAAACAACAAATGCAAAGAAACAACTATGTACTAAAATGCTTGAAACATAACTAGAAAGATAAATGGATACCACACAAGGCTTAATCTATTAGTACCCTACATCCCAGCATAAGAAACAACAACATATTCAAAACCATTGTGCCTCTATTTTGGAAACAAAATCAGAAATTCACTCTAAAACCACTATTTTTCTTCAACTTCAAAGCTTCACTAGAATACAATGCAAATCCAAATAAACTCTCAAAGAGGCATACCTAAATAGGTTACAAAAATAGCTAAGTCTGATTGATTTAGGATAGGATGACACCAACCCTGAGCACTGAACAACTGATTCTGTTGACAGTGTTTCCTTCTAGGTGCTCTTGCACCATTCTCCCCCTCTCTGCACAAACACTAAGGAATGTGAGGAGAGATCAATGATTCATCTATGCCCTACTTCTTGAACTCAACTTCATCTACCCAAGTAGCCTCATATTCATGTTTGTTCTTCCATTTGATAAGATGCTCCATATACACCTTATGCCTTGTAGATTTCTTCACTCTTGACTCCAAGATTCTCTCTGCTTGTAGCTTGTCTGGAGTAGGTAAGGCTATGTTGCTTACATCCTTGAAGATCTCCCTACTATTTTGATCTAAGTCATTGACCGATCCCTTATATCTGATCAAATCATCTACATTGAACACTGGTGAAATCCCTAGATCTATAGGTAACTCCACCTTGTATGCATTTCTCCCATACTTGGCTAACACCTTGCATGGTCCTACTCTTTTCATCTGCAATTTGGTTGATGTTCCCTTCTACAACCTGGATTTGTTGAGGTGAACCATGACATAATCTCCTACTGCAAATTGCAAATCTTTTCTTGACAAATCTACCTTATCCTTCAACTTTTTTGTAGCTTCGATGACTGTCTTCTTTACCTGCTCTTGAATCTCTTTCATGGTCTGAGTGAAGTCCTCTGCATGTCCACTCCTATTCTCCATAGCTCCAAGATCTTTGAGCTCACACACACCTCTTGGGTGCATCCCATACACTATTTCAAAAGGGCTCTTCCCTGTAGTTCTGTTCACACTATCATTGTATGCATACTCAGCCTGTGAGATAACCATGTCCCATGTCTATCCATACTCCTTGGTTAGGCATATCAGAAGGTTACCTAACACTCTATTAACTACCTCAGTTTGTCCATCGGTCCGAGGATGGTAAGCTGTGGATCCAAAAGATAGGTTGGTACCCAATCTGCTCCATAGAGTTTTCCAAAAATGACTCATGAACTTCACATCCCTGTCAGATACAATGCTCAAAGGCAATCCATGGATCCTTACAATTTCCTTGAAGAAGAGATGAGCAATGTAACTAGTATCATGAGTGGTTTTGCAAGGGATAAAGTGACTCATCTTGCTGAATCTATCTACCACTACATAGACACTATCAGACCATGTCTTAGTCTTAGGAAGTCCTACAACAAAATCCATGCTAACACACTCCCATGGTCTGTTGGGAATGGGTAGAGGTTGATGCAAACCTGCATTGCTAGCTCCCCCTTTGGCTTTCATAAAAACTACACACTATTCCACATACCTCTTGACATCCCTTGGCAACTTGGGCCAATATTAAAACCTTTGCACTAGTTCCATTGTCTTGTTGATGCCAAAATGACCACTAAGACTACCATTGTGCTTCTCTTGGATAAGATTTTCTCTCATAGAACCTTTTGGTACACACAACTAATTTCCCTTGAATAACAATCCACTTTGCAATGTAAACTCTGAGTATTGGCTATGAAAATGATTCTCAAAATTAGTACATACCTTGTAAGCCTCTGAGAAGTCTTCATCTTCCCCATATAGATCCTTGAAACTCTCTATTCCAATGCTCTTGATCTATATCTCTTGCACTGTCAACAATCTTCTACTTAGTGCATCTGCCACCTTGTTCAACTGTCCCTTCTTGTGCTTGATGGTGAAAGTAAAAGCTTGGATGTATTCCATCCATTTCAAATGCTTATTACTCAGTTTCTCTTGAGTGTTGATATAGCTAAGTGCCTGATTGTCAGTAAATACTACAAACTCTTTGGGTAGGAGATAATGCCTCCACTTCCTAAGTGACTGTACTAAAGCATACAGTTCTAGGTCATAGGTAGAGTAGTTTGTCTTAGCTTCATTGAGATTTTCACTAAAAAATGCTATAGGCCTTCCTTCTTGGCTTAGGACTCCTCCTATTGCAACCCCACTAGCATCACATTCCATAGTAAACAACTTGTCAAAACTAGGTAATAACAGAATAGGTTGAGTTGCCACTTCTTGTTTTAGTGTCTCAAAACCTTTCTCAGCTTCTTGAGTCCACTTAAACTTAGTCTTTAAACTACCCTTTATTGTATCTAGAACTAGTGCACATATGCCACTAAAGTTCCTTATGAATTTTCTATAAAATTGAGCCAATCCATGAAAACTTTTTACCTCTGTCCCTGTGGTTGGTGTAGGCCAGTTTAGGATGGCTTCCACCTTGCTTGGATCCATCTTCAATGATCCTTGGGATACTACAAACCCCAAATACACAAGCTCCTATTTGAAGAACTCACATTTCTCTAGGTTGATGGCTAACTTCTCCTCTTGCAACCTTTTAAGAACCAACTCCACATGTTTTAGGTGTTCTTCTACTGTCTTAATAAAAATGAGTATATCATCAAGGTATACTACCACAAATATCCTTGTAAAGTCTTTGATCACTTCATTCATGAGTCTCATGAATGTGATAGGGGAATTAGAGAGGCCAAATGGCATACCTCTCCACTCATACAACCCATCATTTGTCTTAAAGGCTATTTTCCACTCATCTCCATCCTTGATTTTGATCTGATGGTATCCACTCTTGAGATCCAACTTGGTGAAGTACTGAGCTCCTCCAAGACAATCCATTAAATCTTCAATCATAGAGATAGGGAACCTATATCTGATTTTAATTCTGTTTATAGCTCTAGAGTTAGTGCAAAGTCTCCACTTACCACCTTTCTTTGTTGCTAAGACCACTGGTACTGCACATGGACTGATGCTCTTCCTAATCAAGCCTTGATCCAATAACTCCTGCACTTGTCTAGCTACCTCTAGGTTTTGATCTGGTGTAAGCTTATAAGCTGCTTTGTTTGGTAAAGAATCTCCTAGTATGAAGTCAATTTGATGACTAATGGATCTTTGTGGTGGTAAGGTTGCTGGTGTTCCATCACTCACTATGTCCTTATACTTCTCAAGCAACTTTTGGACTGCTCTGGGTATGACTATTTTCTCAGCCTTGTTCTCTTCTTTAGGTTGCAACATAACCACATATCCTTCACCTCCTTCATGTAGGTTGTTAATGAACTCTTTGCAACTATTAAACAAGACACTAGGGGTCTTTGACTATCCTTCTTCCTCTTCTGACAGTGACTGCAAATTAAATGTCTTCCCATCCTTCTTGAAAGAAATGGTGTTCTCTTTTCCATCATACATGACACTTATGTCATACTGCCATGGTCTTCCCAATAGAAGATGGCATGCATACATGGGTAAAACATCACAAACCAACTTGTCTTTGTATCCTCCAATGGATAACTCCATCGTTGTCTGCTCATTGACAAGAACACTTTGTCCTTTATTCAACCATGTCACCTTGTAGGGATTGGTGTGGGGTACTTTCTATAATTT
Source organism: Sequoia sempervirens (assembly GCA_007258455.2). Lineage (NCBI taxonomy): Eukaryota > Viridiplantae > Streptophyta > Pinopsida > Cupressales > Cupressaceae > Sequoia > Sequoia sempervirens. Next base: position 29,154,400 of record VDFB02274714.1, on the reverse strand, counting down.
CAGCTTCTTTACTGCCTCCTTAGAGATGATGTTATCAATTGAACCTGAATCCACAATGACCTTACATACTTTCCCAAGTATTTTGCATCTCACTCTAAATAAGGCTCTTCTCTATTTTGGCTCTTCCTTGACCGGTTGTCTGATCAAAACCCTACTAAACATCAGATTCTCCCCCACTTCTGATTCAATGTGACTAACCTATGGTGATTTGACACTCATGGTGTCCTCTTGTGCATATGTCACCCTCTTCTCAATATTTGATGAAGATGCTTTCTTCAGGAACCTATAGGCTGGATGACCTACTTGACCACAGTTATAGCATTTCATATTGGCAAAGTATGAACTACTTTTGCCTACTCCTCTTCCTCTATTTGAACCTCCTTGAGGTCCTCTACCTCTTCCATAACCTCCCTTAGAAGTTGTTTCACTCCCATGCTCAGTAAGTTTTGACTCTCCCTGATTTCTTTGCTCAGTCCCTCTACCTTGGTATCCACCTTTATGTCCTCTTTGATCTCTTCCTTTTCCTCTGCCCTTAAAATCCTGGTCTTGTTTCCTCTTGCTTCTTTCCTCAATATTAATAGCTAATTGGTAACATCGGTGTACTATTTTAGGACTTATAAGAGTCATCTCCTCTTGGATGTTCCACTTCAATCCGTTAAGGTATCTAGCCACCTTAAGACTTTCATCCTCTGTCACATTAGACCTCATACAAAGTTTTTGAAACTCTTTAGTATAAGTGTTCACATCTTGGTCCCTTTTCCTCAAGCTCTGTCTTTTCTTGTGTAACTTAATATCATAGTCATCTAGCATGTATGCTTCTCTTACCTTGGCAACTATTCCCTTCCAAGTAGATATAGGCTGCTTGACTTCTTTTTCCCTCTCTGTCTAAATGAACTTCCACCATGTCAAGGAAGAACCTCTTAGTCTTGATTTGGCCACCTTTAGCTTATGTGCTTCAGTGACTCCATCACATTAAAAATTGTTTTACATTCCCTCTATCCAATCAATAACTAAATTAGCTTCCACTTTTCCACTAAACAGTGGTATGCCTTCAAGAAAGGCTCTTCTTTCATAACAGGGTCAGGTTCAGGGGTCTTGTATTCCTCTGCAACCTCTTCTTCCTTTGGTACCCTTCCTTCAAATTGCATGCTCCTCACTACTTGCTCAATTTGGGCTATTCTTTCCCTCAATAGCCTATTGTCTTCCTGCTTCTCTTCAACCATCTTGTCCAATTATTCATTTTTCACCATGATGGTAGAATCACTAGACTCAATCTCAGACATATAATGCTCAATCCCAAATCCTTTGCTTGCTTTGATACCAATCTGATGGGGTAGAGGGTTGAAGGAAACAATCACAGTTCCCTACTCTAGGTCTTGCTTGCAAGACCTCCTTGGTGTTCTTCTTCACCACCTTGACCTATAGGCCCCTTCACATGTTTAGGTACCCCTAGTTCTCCTGGCCAACCCCACTACCATCTCCATTCAAACAACCAAGTCAAACTTGGTGCACTACCTCCAACTCTCCCTTAGCCCTTAATCTACCTTAAAGGCTAATCTAACCTCATCACTCAATAAGCTCTTTGCAGGGGTGTAGAGGTGTCTCCAATAGATTCACACCATCATCCTAGGGTTCTTGTAGGTTCACCATACTCCACTTTCACATCGCTTTCAACAAACCCTCATTTAGGGTTGAAAAGGGATACAAGCCATAGAGCCCAATTAGGTCTCTAACTTCGAGAAAACAGGTCAGACCTTGAAAGTTTCCCAAAGAATGTAGGATCTTTCCTAGGGTTTCCTATTCCATATGCCCACCTCTCAAATATTTTTTGGATCTTGGACCTTCATTGTCTGTACATAGGCGTAACCCACATTTTAGCAATTTTAGGGCTTTTAAGCCATTTCCTGACTACACAACAACCTATCAGCTTGTTTCAACCTCCAAAAGGTCTGATGAAGCCTCCTCCTTCATGTAAATTCTTTGTAAGGATTTTATCTACCTCTCCACACCGTGCCTTGACAGGGGAAGGTCACCCCTGCAAACCAAGTGCATAGCACTAGCTGTCTTTCCTAGCCAGGCACTATCAAGCTCGCCTAGGAAAAGACTTTCTCCATAATACCTTGACTCCTATAGAATCTTAACCCTAACCTATTTATAGACATGGAGACTAGACACAATTCCCAAGAAGTTGTATGTTATGTATAGTGGGAATGTGTCCTAATCCTCTATTTTCTATTGACAAACTTAATAAAATAGCAAATGCAAAGAAACAACTATCTACTAAAATGCTTGAAACAAAACTAGAAAGCTAAATGGATACCACACAGGGCTTAATCTATCATTACCTTACATCCTACGCAAGAAATAATAACATATTCAAACCATTAAAGCTCTATTTTGGAACAAGATTAGAAATTCACTCTAAAACCACTATTTTTCTTCAACTTCACAAAGCTTCACTACAATACCAATGCAACCAACCAACTCTTAGGTCAAGGCATACCTTAAATAGGTTACAAAAATAGCTCCTTTGGTCGGTCATGTAAGTGATAAAGATGGCAAAGTTGTAAAACGCACTGTGTTTTTCAACTTTTGCCAAAAATTAGAAAACTGAGTAAAAATGAGTTTGTAACTCATTCTCCCTCTCCACTCCTTAACCTACTGATCACTAAAAAATAAGACATATTCATAAACCTCTAATTCAATCTAGATGGTCAACATGACCCTTAGGTACATTGCAAAACAAAACTTCATACTAGACTTCCTAGGCGATGATTAGTGTTTTTCCTCTTTCCTAGGTGCTCTTGCACGATTAGGCAAGAACATATTAGAATCTAGATTTGACTCTTAAAATATTGTTGTGTTATGAATATGGATATGCATTTATGGATTGGATGATGAGATAGAAACAGCATAAGAGAATGGATAATAATATAGGAAATAGATCATTAACAAAAAGATGATGATGGATTGGAAAGATAAGATAGATAAAGAAAATCAATGTTCTTTTATTGGTCCAATGTCTAGGGATGTTTATAATGATGTTCAGGTTATGAAAATGGATGAGTATGATGAGGTGAAGGGATTAAGAGGGGTTTTAGATGGATATGATGGAAATGGTTGATTTTTTAACTAAAATAATGGTCCATACTTGGTATCCCAACTCTAGCTCAGGCTTATAATGGTCAAACAAGTGCTAATTAAGTCTCCTAATGGTCAAGTGAAGTCCTAATTGCATACATAAAACTTTATAAAGTAGAGGTACCTTGACATTTAATAGAGGTATATTTTAGTTAAATAGAGGTTCCTTTCTAAAAAAATCTTGTAGTTTAAAAAAAAATTATGCATAGGTTCCTAGAGATGAAGCACAAGTGCCTTAGGATGAAATTATTGTGTTGAATTATAGTTTGGCATGATTTGGATGGTATTCTGAAAGATATTGACTATCCTAGGAGTACCAAACATAGGAGCACAACCCTAGAATTTATCAAGTACATGTGTATACTTCATGGTGGCCCACAAAAAAAATTCTAATATCTCAAGGCTAGTATGAAACACTTCTCTTTCAAGATTCAAAACTTAGGGATCTAGTGGTACAATGGATTACTTGCTAACTTTCCTTGGAGGTCCTTAGACCTTACCCAAAGAGCTTCTACATCTACTTGGGGAGATACATGGTAAGTAGCTCCAAGATTGATGTTGTACCTTACACCACACTAACAAATCATTGAATAGTCTTAAAGGATTCTAAAAATAAGGTTTTTAGTGGATCTATGAACAATGAGCTTTTCTAATAATTCAAAAATACTAGCCACACTTTGAGATAAAAATTTGAATATCCCCCCCTTTTCATAGCCCACTAGAAAATGTCTTTGAGGTTATCCTTGAGGTGATCAAATCCCTAAACAGGCTTAATAATGGGAAAGACTATACTAGGTGTTTTTGTCACCCAATATTGCATGGAGCCCAAATGGAGAGGATATACACAAACTATTAATCCTTGGTTGATAATATAGAACATAAAAGATAAATATATGTGAGAATTTTAAACTCCAATATTACACTAAGTGAAAGGAGAGAGAATTCATATACACCCCCTTCCAAACATAACAATTTTTTTTTATTAACCCACTAACCTAACATTAATTCCTATATTAGTGAGAAATAATATCTTGTAAAAATAAAAAATATATAAAACCATTAGTAATATTAATGAATCATTAGATTATCTTTGATGTAGTCAAATTCCTTATTTGTCACACTCTAGTCAAACCTCACAATGAACCTTCTTCCCCCACCCGTTGATATTGCTTCATCTTCTAAAAGTTGCTCCTAAGACACCTCTTTCCCTCTCTTCCTGACTTTTTATGGTTCTTGTTTCTTTTTATGGCTCTTTTTTGGTGGCTTACTCTCTAACGCTTATTTCATGGCTTCCACATTACTCTTTGTTGCATTTATCAAGCTTTTTGAGCTCCATTTTGGGCTTTGTGGAGCACTTTAATCTTCTAATTCTTTCCATGGGACCTCTCAGGTTTCTTTGGTAGGTCTGGGCTACTATTGTGCAAAAGGTTATACTCCTTTTATGTTTCCTCTTATGGCTTCCTTTCTTAGTTTTGTCTATCTGGAGCTTAGATGCATTTCTTGATATGGAAGTTTTGTATTAGGTATTTTTTATACTATTTTGTTTGTAACTATCTAAGATTGATGCCCACTTATTATGCTTTGAATCATCTTCTCAAATTTTTGATGCTTTTCTCCATTTTCTATCTAGGAGAATTATGTAAATGTCACTCGACTTTTGTAATTCTACTCTTGAGGACCATCAAATTGTATCTTGGTTTCATTCTCTTTCAATAAAATTTGTTTAGTGGCTAGCCACTTTTGTTCAAAAAAAATAAAATAATGAATATTGGTCTTTGAAAATCATTTACAAGTTGCACCATCTATTAGTTGATAAAAATTCCAAGTTAGAAGTCTAAAGAGAAAAAGAAACCCTAAAAAATGCAAACTAAAACAAAGACATAGCTTTAAAAAACATAGAAAAAGAATTTTCCAATAGTGGTATGGTGTGATGGCCAAGTTGTCAAGTTGTTGTTCTTTACATCAAGGTTCAAACCCCATTAGGGTGTATTTATTGAGTGTTATGTTGGGCATGAGGTCCCCCATTTGTGACCTCATTAGTTTCATAGCTTCGAGTCAAAAGCGTTTACCCCTTTTAAAAAAATATAGAAAAAGAATTATTCTATATAAATCACCTTAGAATGATGAAAATGTGTTGATTTATGCAATAAAAGCTTCTTTTTATTAAATAGAGGAGCAATTTCATAGAGAATGTGCTAAAAACTTGTCCAGGGGTGCAAAAAGTTCCATTTTTATCAACCAACTTAGAAACATGCAAGATGATATTATGAAACAAGTCAAAACACATATATATATTTAAAAATATACTATCTAATAAGCATAAAAGGTTATAAGATTATTGCAAATTAAAATCTCCTAAAAAGGATCAATGAAACCATATGTTAGAGAAACCCAATAAACCCTAAGTTTTGCAAAACAAGGAGTTAAAAACCCTAAAAAAATAGAGCATTATAATGATACAAAATTACACAAAAAGACATTAAAATTTATAAAAATTGTAGGATAGACTCTAGTTGTTGAATCTAAATCTATAGAATGAAACTAGAGTTATGGATAACATAGGCATCTCAAGATAAAACAGAGGTGAAAATATGTGTAATAGAGGATAATTTATATGAAATAGAGATTTGTTTTCATAGTATGAGTGCCAAAAAAATTATACATCACAAAAACACAACATAAATTCACCAAAAATGAATAAAATAGGGATGTGGGTCCTATCAAGCATGCCAAAATGAAGATGCCAAAAAAGAATTAAAGAAAAGAAATTAAGATAATCAATTAAAATTAATTTATACCTTAAACAATCTCCATCCTACTAGGTGAGCTAAAATTCAATTTATCCAAGTTCATTTTTATTTTCTCTTATGATAATGATGTTGGTGTGAATACGACATTTTACTTAACTAGTCCACTAGTAGGTCCTAGTAATATTTCTAGAAGTATTATTTGTCAGGTTTAGATCGTATATCTTAACTTATGACATTAAATTATTGATTCCTAGGTCATTTAACATTTGTTGAGTTAGTTGTCTCATGTTATAGGATTAAGACATATGCCATGATATTGTCTAATCATATCTCTCACCTTTCCTTTATAAGAAAGGATATAACGCACATGGTATGTCTGCGGGATCATGATAGGCAAAAGGTGGCAATATGATGGGTATGTGGCTAACAACCTTTTTTTTACCCAAAATTGATGAAATGAAAAGGGTTTTTAAAGAAGATTTTCAACTTTTAGCCAATATAAATTATGCTTTACTTTGAATTTAATAAGTAATTATTATACATTTTCTATTCAAATTACCACTAAAGTCCTGATTGATAGACTGATTGAAAAAAATCTATAGCTTTCAGATAGTATCACATTTTTTGAATCCAAACCATGCATCATATTCTATGCTTCGTATACTATAGGATTGAAAAAATAAAATTAAGATTTCATGTGTTTGACAAGTTAATTAGTGAGACATCACGATTTTATATTTTATAAAAGTTATAATAAAAAATCATAATTAATTATTTGTGATTGGAAAAAAAATAAAAATAAATATTATGCACTCCACATCCGGGACCTTATTAGTCATCTACTTATATATAAAATCTTATAAAAAAAATATTATCATTTTATTATGGTTAAAACAGAATTAATTGATGGAACCTTTACTTCTTATTTTCCCTAAAAATTTAAGTACTATTCCATTAAAATTTCGAGAATTTTCACAAATAGATTTCTTTTTTTTATAACAAACCTAGTAGTTTAGAAACTACATTCAATTTTCTACAAATTCTATTCTTACAATTTTTTGAAATAATATAGATAACTTATTCAAATTTTTATGTCAAGTTTCCTAACTCTGATTTTTTTGATTTGTTTGCCACTTCAGGGCCTGTTTTTTCCATGATGATCCTGTACATACCCACATGCAAGAATCAAGACATCAATACATCTTGTATTTTATTCTCTTTTTGTGGAATAACATATTTTGTTGTTTCTCTCTTATATGTGTGTTGAGGTTGTTTGATTTTGCAAATTGATGATCCTAGTTTTCCCACCACTCACTTCAACATGGTATCAGAGTGTGAGTAATTCCAACATGGTTTTAGAGCTTCAAATCTAGCAAGCCCCTTCCTTGTTCTAGAGATTTTCTACAATCAAGTTTTTTTATATCCTATATTGCATGTGTGTATTTTGTTGAGATCTAGTGATTGAAGCTCTTTTGGTTATAGTGTCAGTATTTTTGGTTATCCCCTTAGATCCAAAAGGATTGAGAAAGTCATATTTATATTTTATTCCGTTGAATTTCACCACCATTTACAACATTATCAAACAAGGGTTTGAAGCTTAGATCTACTAAACAACTTTTCATTAGATTCCTTTTGACCCAAATAGACCTTTCTATTGCATCCAAGAGGTTTATTTGATGGATTTTGATGTATGTATTTTTCCTATATTCTCATAAAGTTATTTTAGACAAAAAAAAATTCTCCAAGGAGGACACATGGCCCCCTATTACATAGGTTTGTATGATAAAAAATTAAAAAATGAATAAAATTATTACATAGGTTTGTATGATAAAAAATTAAAAAATGAATAAAATTATTATTATTTTTATTTAAAAAATGGAACATGAAGGTACTCATGCCTTTATAGTGCAAGACTCACAGGCCCTTCCATCTTCATGGGGATGATATCTTATGGTACCCCCACCCTATTTATGTCCTAGGTTGTAGGTAGTATGACAACCCATTAGGTTATGATCCACTTTTACATGGGTGGCACGAGTCATTTTAACCCCACCTCGCCCCCTTTTTAATAGCTTATGAAATATCTATTTCATTAGGGATATGGCCCAGTTTGTGTGTTTGATCTATGGATGAAATTTTTGGTGATTCTCTAAGCTTATTTCCATAGTTGATTAGTACTTGATTGATTACACCAACCTATGCTCCTAGCTATGTGAAAGTTAATCCAACAAGGAAGAAATTTAAATTTCATTTATCTAATGTGAGAATTAAATTTGAGTGCTTGAATTAATGTAGGCTTATTATTAATGTTTTCTCTCTTCCCTTAGTTTCCTTTATTTTTATTCAATTAAAGTGAGGAATATATTTATAGTTAGTTTAGCATTAATATTTATACTTGAATTGATTTAAACTAGTGTCATATTTTTTAATTCTTAAATTCCTTTTGTTCTACACATTTAACATTGTTAGCACATGGGTTGACCCATATAACACAGCTGTTGAAACACTTGCTTGGTGACGCTACCACCAAGGTTGAAATCCATGTTGGATCGCTACGCTCGCGAGATTTGTGCTTTTGTTTGGCTGGTGGGCTCGCGAATTTGAATAGAAATATTGTTAAGCACCTTAAAAAGTTCCCATTACCGATCAAAAAAGAAAAAAAAATGTTATCACATGAATATCCATATCAATTATATCATAATTTTTATATATTTATCTATCTATCTACAAACATACAAATATCCACATAATTGAGGAATTAAAATGAGTGCTTAATTAAGTGTAATTAATTACAAAAAATAATTTAGTAATCAAGACACAACAAGTGGAAATGTTTTACTCTTATTTTTTCCATTCTAACCCCTTACATAAAAAATTATCATTGACCTTTAAGATACCTGAGAATCATAAGATGTATTTATATATAACTTAAAGAAATTTATCTCCTTTGAGGAGAAAATGTGATTTGCAACATCTTCTATAGATGTAGGAATGTCATTTGATCCATCTAGTGTGCTTAGATTTTATATTTTAGCCATATTTGAAAAGAAGAAAAATTGTTCAACATTTCTTGAATTGGTTTAAATAATTGCTTAATAAATCTATTTTTCACCTTAGTATCATGTAAAGTAATAATAAAACTAGAGAGAAAATATTGAAATTAAAAAATATAAACAATAATGTTTTTATTATATCCTTCGAAACGTACATATAAATCAATAATAATTAGTCAAAGGAACATGTTAAATATGAATTTATTTAATAATACTTGAGTGGTATTATGAAATGATTGAATGTACACTTGAGGAAATGAAAAGAAACATCACTAAAAAAAATGTGTATGGAAATGATTTTGTTCACAAATCATCTTCATAATGATCAAGAATATTATTTAGCTCAATAACTAAATAATGATGTCAACTAGATGAGATTCTAGAATGTCCCTATTGTTAAGCACATTTTCTAAAATTTGATTTTACATTTTATACAATTTTATCCTCTATCTTTGCTTGATATATAATATTTTCTCTATATATTTTGAAAGTTGTTGTGCCATAGAAAAAAGCACCCTTTACTTGACATGGGATTAATTCATGATAAAATGGACTTAATGAGGTCTTAATCTAGTGTTGAGAGGAATTTTATGTGTCCAAACTAGGTCTTGGACCCTTGTAAATTGAATAACATGCCTTTAACGACATCTTGTAAAGGTGTTGTAAAGTCTTGTAAAGGACTTTCACACTTTTCTAAACTTAATTAACCTATTTCTCCCTAACTCGACTTTATAAAATGTGTTTAATAACATTATTACATCAATCTAGAAGTTTCTTAACTTAAAATTAATGATAAACTAGTGTTGTAATGTGTCTTGCACATTCACATCAGTTCTTGTGCATTCCTAGGCTATCTGGACCTCATTTTAGTGTTGTAAAGTGTGTTTAATCACACTTTCACATTGATTTATGTGTCCCAAGCCCTATTTTACATTCACATCATCACTAATAGGCCCCTAATAACCCATATTGTGCATCCCGAGGTTCAAATTGATAGAACACCCAACAAGCTTGCATTTTAGACCTTATTTCCTTATTCCTTGGCATCTAAGCTGTCAAAATAGCCCCTATGGGAGCCATTCACCATGCATGGTGAATTAGTCCCATCCAGTTGGGACCCACTCACTATGTGTGGTGAATGAGTCCCATTTGGCCCCATTTTGACCTTTAAGTGGGAAATAAAGTGAAATTTGAGTTTGATTTTGCTTCATGTTAGCCTGTGATGAGTTATTAATGGGTGAAATAGGTGAATGGCCTATAAAAACACCTCTCCAAACTCATTTTTACATCAATGAACAAAATTCACACTCCATCATTATTCATCAGTCAATCTTTCATCTCAAGTCAAGCAACTTAGGGTTTTCACATTGCAACTCATCAAGAAGGCTTCTAAAGAAATTCAAGGGTTGAATATTCCTCCATTGTTGTAGAATTTCAAGATCAAATCATCATGACAAGGTAATCAACTCCATTATTGCATGTTTCATTGCTTCATTTCTGTATTTCATCATTTTGGTTTAATTACCTAAAGGGGTTTGACCAAAGGAAAACCCCTATATCCTAACCCTCAATACCTTTTCCCCTTTGCATGTGTTTGTGTATGTAGATTTATTAATTGGAAAGGTGAGAAAAGGTGTACATATCCCATCAAAGTCATTCAAGGTATCTCAAGTCCTATTTCAAGCTTGGGGAGAATCTACAGGTTGAGTTTTGCAGATTCAGATCTAGGGAATCTTTAGAAATAGAATTGCAGATCATAAGCCATAGGATCCTGTCCAGATTTCTCTATTTTCTAGAAGAGGACTCATTCACCAATATTGATGGCGAATTAGTCCCATTTCTAGGCTTGAACGGTGACTTTTGTTGATTTGGATACCCAATTCCCTTAAACTGGTTTCGACACTTTCTGGAGAAAACAAGACTCATTTGCCATGCATGGTGAATCAATCCAAGTGAGCATTTGTAGTGTCTTCTGCAAGTGTTCAGAGCCTCATTCCAGCCTCGTCCAACTTCCAAGTACACATCTTCAATTGGGTTACTTTCTGTTACAATTTGTTTACAGTCCTAGTCAAATAGTTTGAATACACATTGTGTTTTCTGTCACTTTTGCATTAGGTTAGAATACATTTCTTAATCTGCATTTTCATTAATTTTCTAGCATTTAAACACATCCACACACACATTTCACACCCCTCTTTCCATTTCTTCTAATGAGAACATAAGCATTTTTGGCCCACCTTTCTCCTTCTAGGTGAAAAACCCTAGGAGTGATAGAAAGCAAGTAGGTGCCAAAAATCTATGTTCCAGTTTCATTTTGTGGTATTAATAAATAAATTTATTAGGATATCATATGACTAAGTTATAAGTGATTTGTGCCTTGTTCAACCCCTTTAAATTAAATAACATCAAAAACATCAGGAATGATTATAACATGCAAAATCTTTAATATTCTTACTACACAAAATAAAAATTTGTCACTACTAATTTATTTCTAGAATGATTGAACACTTGATTTCTCTTGATAATAAGAATAAATTATAATAAATGGATTGCATGTCTTTAAATACTAGAAAAGATATAGAATAATGGTTATATATAGGTGGAAAAACCTAAATGGTGGTAGATGAATAGAAAAGTGTGATAATATAACCTAATTTAGATGAATTTATAGGTCTCTTTGTGTGTAATAAGTAGGGTAGGGATAAATATATAGATATATTTGTGTTTATAAATAGATGGAATGATCCAAAATTCACACTATTATTTCATTTGTCATTATGTATTTGTATTAATATATTGGTTCAAAATAAACATAAAAATAAATGAGAAATAATATCAGTATGTAATTGTGACCATTATAGTATTGTATAGTTGTATTTTAGCTATATAATGCACATAATTTTTGAGCTAGATGTGATCTTCTTATATTTTTATCATTTTCACATATTACAATTAACAATTTATTTAATATAATAAACAAATTACAATTTATGAAATAAGCATCTCATGTTAAAAGATAAATAAAGTAGTAAAATAAGGAAATTGAGTACTATGTGGCCCAAGAAAATAAATAACTATAAAATTAAATACTTTCTCATTTACACCATCATATAATAATAATTTACAAATAAAATTATGTGGCTATTTATAAATAATACCTTAGAAAAAGTCTTCTTTATATGAAACTTAATTGAAAGTTAAATTGTATTGTTCTTGTAAATTTCATTACAATATATTGTCTTGATATATATTTATATCCATGTGAGAGAAGAGATAAGATGGAAATGACAAATGCATTTGTTGTCAACTACATTATTATAAATGACATCATATAGTAAGTGTACAAATGATATCAACATCATCTCAGAATATTTTAGCGTTTTACACGCTCTTGAAGGATATGAATTCCCATATACCTGCATATGTTCCATAATAAAAATATTTTGTTAATGTTGTAACTTCATATCCATAAAAAATAAATAACCTAGATTAATTATTAGTAAAAAAAAAGTACCTTCCAAGCATCATGGTTGTGGCTTGTGGATTAGTACCAGGAGAATCATTATAAATTGAGTTATCCACAACCCTTAGATTATCAACACCTTTAACTAGATATCTTTTGTCAACCACCAAACCAACTTGACAACCTCCATGGAAATGGTAAAATGTCCCGAGTGTATCTTTGCAAAACTTGGCCAAGGCATCATTATTAGATGGATTATTCGGTAATGCCGTCCCAAGGAATCGAAGTTTTTTTGAATGTCTATTATCAGTAAATGCAAACTCTTGAATAGAAGATGCCATACTTAGATTAACCATTACTTTTACACAAAGCTTACATTTTTCTAAATCAAAAGGTTGTGAATAGTAATTGTAACGAACATAAGGAGTATCTTGAGGGTCTATGCTTTTAAGCCAAAGGTTACCCCTTGATAAGGGATATGCCACCTTACTTTGAACAAGACCTATATATTGTATATTTGTGGCATTATTTTGTTGGGGAAAGCTACCACCCTCGATGTAGAGTTGTGAATTGTCTAGAATTCCCACTACTTGTCCATAAGCATATTGAAGTGGTTTCGAGGAGTCTATATTGAAGCTTGCACTAGGATTATCTTGAACTTTTTTCCCCACTAAAGGTAAATCTAAAACAACGGTAATATTAAACTTTTTAAGTTGTTTTGTTGGACCAATTCCACTTAAGAGGAGAAGTTGAGGGCTACCTATGCTTCCAGCTGACAAAATCACCTCACTATTGGTTGACAATTGATTAAGTGATACTTGATAAAGTAGGCCATCATTATTGTTTGTGAACTCTACTCCACTAGCCTTCAACTTTCCTGCAATATAGAATATAGACGATATTAAACACATACACATTAAAAACATATGAAGATGAAAGATTACAATATGAAGATAATCTATGATATATCATTGTTTTGACTTCTTGTTTCTCAATTTTTTTAAAAGAATAAAATAAATATTAATCTAAATATTAATAGAATATGATATTAAAAACCATGAATGTGACTATTATTTTAGTTGAATCTCAATTAAAAAAAAACCTAATTATGACTTCTAATGATAATAAGATTATTAGAAAGTATTCAAAGTATTTAATTATTTGATATCTAAATGAAGTCGAGGAGTTCTCTATCTAACCTAAGCAGTTTATACCTTGTATTGCACGATCAATTATCTAAGAGAAGAACGTTAACTACGATGAAGGAACCAACTTTTGTCCCATCTCAGCCTACCTATATAGTATGAAAACAGGGGAATTTTGAAGACAAAATATGTATGCGTATTCCAAATTGAAACATTGACAAAAGCTAGGAAGGCATTGTGTAAGAACTATAGAGCGGAGAGCCATGTTTGTACCCACCACCACGCATGCCACGTTAGCACTCAGGCGGTGTTGAGGTCGATTGACAAGCCCGCTTCATAAGCTTGTACGGCTCAAATAGCATTTATTTTCCTTTCTGAAGGAGGGACTAGATACAACATATGTAGTAGATTGGCACATTAAAAGGATTATTCAATAAATATTAAGAAGATGACTATAAAATCCAGTGTCTACAGACGTTTTTGCTTTAGATGATTTTGTCGGTGATTGATTTGAAATCATTAGAGTTATAATGGGTAATGGATAACTATACATAGATTAGGTAATGAGTTTGAGTGACCACTCAAAATGAGAAAGCGACACTCCCTTTCATCTCCAGCTTTTAAAGCCTACAAAGTCATGGGTTTATGAAATTGTGAATTGACGTTAATGGTGGATTTTGGGAAAAGTGGGGTAATTAGGAAGATATATATGAATATTTTTTGATGGAGGTCATTCACAAATTCTTTTTAGATATTCAATATGGAGCACGAGTTTTTTTGGGTCTTCTTGGGTTGAAACTCTTCGGCTAAGAGCCAAGGATTAAGGGGTATCCATTCCGCCAACTTCACGAGCCTTCTTGGGCTTTCTTGGGTTTAACTTTTTTGGCTAAGAGCCAAGGACTAAGGGGTATCCATTCTGCCAAATTCACCAGGGGCACGATCAGGACCTCATCCTTTTTTTGGTGTCAGAGCCTTTGCACTCAAAAAGACTTGATCCTTGGTGGGCTCATTTAGAACCTTTCAAGTTCACCAGTAGACCAAGGGCCCATTGATGATATATATGAAATTGTGAAAGGATGTTAATATTATTGACAAAAGTAAGATAATTATAAAATTTTGGTGAAATTGTAAAATTTGAATGTGTGATCTATTATACATAGCTCGTCGGAAGGTTATAGATTGCTCATCCTGTCAAAGAACTAAACTCCGGATCGTTGGACTAACCCTTCTATTCCTCTCCATTGAAAAATATAATTTTAAAAAAAAATGGGATAGCTAAAAAAGTTATATATGAAATTGTGATCACAATGAACGAGGAAGTTTTGCCCTACCCTAATTTTACTTAAAAAGTATTAAACCTTTCTGGGGAAAGTAGAGGAACTTTTAAAATAACAGATGTAAACGTACCTGATGCAACATTGGAGAGGATTCTGCTTGCAGTAGCATTCAGAAGAACTACAATATTTCTTGGATTTGCATACTGGAGAAGATCTGCGGCTGTATGTCTCTTTCCATTCTTGTCAAATATTGAAGCACCAATCTTGGTGCCCTCCAAATGATCCAAAGTATATCCATTGTAGGGAACAACTCCTGCGTCGAGAAGCCCTTCCTTGAAAGCAGAATTCCAAGGAAAAAGCTTGTCTGCTTTAAAGACATTGGACTTCTCCACCCATTCATACGATTCATTCACAAGTTTCTCATGCCACTCCATTTTCCGAATATCTTCAGAGCTCGCCCTGCTGTAGAAGCCAAAGTTGATAGCTGTTCCGCCTCCTAGAACTCTCGCCCTTGCCAACTGCACACCATCTTCTGAGACAAACCCCTCCGCTACATACGGATAATTTTTGGGATCCCCGAAAAGCTTGAAAAAGCCTTTATAGTCCTCAACGTCGGGATTTCCGTAAGGAGAGTCTCCCCTTTCCAGTAGCAAAACAGAGTAGTGTTCTGACAGGGTAGCTGCCAGGGGACACCCCGCTGTACCTCCTCCAACCACAATGTAATCATATGACCTTGCAGTTGCCTTTTGAGCATCTGCTGTCATAAACGGATATGGGTATTCTGCAAACATCAAAAACAGAGCAATACATATCAATGTCACAGAATATCCCTAGGCAAAGAAACAACTGTATACGAAACCCTCTAAAAAAATATTGATTCCAAACAAAAGATGAAATTTTTTACCGACCCAGATTAGATGTAACTGCTTCTGAACAGAATTGATGGTGATGATTTATAAACATCAATAGACATGAAATCAGAAGAAATACTATCTCCATACTGATTAACCAAACTTATTCCCCTTCTAGAAAAATATTTTGTGAAGCATTTGCATTCGATGCAGTTGTTATAGAAAGAGAGACACTGTTTCTGAAACAAGGATGACGCATATTTAAGCATATTTTCTATCCACCATACAATGTGAACATTAGAACCGTAAATAATGGCTTTTTAAAATTCAACACTCGGTTGCGGTTTTCTCAACTAACCCACCTGTCTTTCAATAATTAAAATTGGAAAGTAAAAACATTGTTGAATTTATAGCGGAACTCAAGTTCAATTGTTATCCCATCACTATTTTTTCCTATTAAAGATAGACATTGCTGATGTTCTTGCTGAGTCACAATTTAGTAGACGTGTTGCAATTGTTGTTTGTTTAATATTAATAACACGTATCTCAGCAATGGAGGAAAACCAGCTTACATTTCATTAAATGGTCAAGCTTTTGCAACTGTCATATTATTACGCAATAACGTTTTTTACAAGGTTTTTAAGCAAATAAATTGTTAGTCTGTACAAACAGCAGTGTAAAGTGTAGATGCACTCATAGAGCTTGTAGTCTATCTACACCATCCCATTCAAAAATTCTTTTTATCCACAAGTTTTTTTATTTATTTTAGGAATTGTTCGTCTTATTTATCTATACTTGTTTTATTTTTTATTTTTAAATTTTAGTAATTGCATTGAAATAAAATTAGTTTTTAGTATTCTTATTAGAAAAACAACTTATATACAACCTAAAAGCTTCACACAAAAATTAATAATAATAAATTTTATTATAACTAACCCTTCCCTTATATTCAACATAAACTACTTCATAGTTAAACAAAAAGCAATTTTATTTTTTTAAGAATATATTCTTATGAGAGATATTATGTTTCCAAACCCTATTATAAATGAATTGAAATGCTTTTGAAAAACAATATATGACTTTTTTGAATCATCGTTTGAGATTTTTATGTCTCATTTCCAATTAATTTAAGTCTATAAATATTAGGCATGTTCTTGTGTCTCCCCTTCTCTTGTTTTTTGTGTTCCTTTCTTTTAAGTATGTCTTTCCTTCTAGCTCTACTTTTCATTTCTTTTGTTGGAGATTCAAACTTCTCCATCCTATTATGCATTCAATGTTCCCCTACTCATCATTTTTATTTGTTCAAATTTCAAACCTATTTTTACCAACATATATATAGCTCAATCCTTGATACCTTGACCTATAGTATGATTCTTGTACTTTTTTCTCCCTCAATCCCTAATATTTCTTCCCTTGTTTCTACAATATTTCCAACTCCAAGTAGTTTTCATAATGTTATTGATAGTCTATTTTTTGTACCATAAATTTAAAAGTAAGGTGCCCACAACCATTGTTAAAATTTATGTTGTGGATTTAATTTGTGGCTAACCTATTACCATTAAGATGGATCATATAAAAAGGTGAACATGTCCATTCAAGAATCATGATCTAATATTTACACAATAATTATTTTTAGAGATTTTTAAGTACTTATGTTCAAGTGTGGATATCATAGCGTGTAATTCATATTGATTTTGAAAATGTTGAAAACAATAGAGTACTGAGAGGGGGTGAATTAGTATTCTATCAAATCTTAAACCCTCTAAAAGAAACACATACTTTAAGCTCTATTGGATAACCAAGAACATGAAAGATGAAAGTAATGCACAACACAACACAACACAACACCAAATTTATGTGGAAAACTCCACAAAAGAAAAACCATGGTGAGAAAAGCTACTAGGACCTCTTGTCCTCATCTAGCCTCACAAGATGAATAATAGTTATAATTTTTTTTAAGGGAAACAACCCAAGGAAGCACCAATTCCCTAATTATACAACTTTTTTTTAGGGTCACTCCCAAGGAATCTACAACTCCCTAATCTAAGCACACATTCAGGAATGATTACATAATGACAATTATTTCGCAATCAAAAATTGAAAATTAAGCTCAATCCTTTCAATGATTGCAATTCTACTTTGCACCCTCTTCTAATGTCTTCTCAATTTCCTACTAGCTCTCTACTTTAAAGAATCGAGAATTTTTTGCTTTGGCTCACTATCTCTAGCAAAAAATTAAGAAAAATTTCTTCACTTATCATTTATCGCATGGATATGGTCAAATTGAAATCAAATAAGATCTACCACAATTTCTCTTTCTCTTTCAATCACTCGTACAATTATCATTATTATCCCACACTTGTCTCAATCTAGATCAAATAGGTTTACAGTTTATACATATCTTAGATTAATTGCATTTCACATGTTGTCCTATAATAAATAATATTGCATCTCCAAGTCATCCAAAGATAAAATAAATAATATGAAACGTTTAGAGGGTAAGACAAAAAAGACTACACATGACACTAGGAAGAGGAACATGCCTTGTGGATTCCAACACAGTGTTAACCTAGTCCCAAAATAATCTTCAAATCCTTGATCTTATATGAAAATCATCCACATGCTTTGAAAATACAAAATAGGGTGGACATAAACAATAATATGTGATTTGTAGCATGTCTACTTTCACATCCAATGGCGGTACACAAGAAAGATAAAAAATTATTTGTGCTTCTCCTAAATGAGTTAGCATGACCAATACAACACCTTCAATCACTCCTTAACCTCTACTCAGATTTGAACTTGTGGTGTACACCATCAACATACCTTAGTTAGCCAAAAAAATAATAAAACAACAAAACATTCATTTTAGACCACAACCGTTTCTAGAGAAAACAAATAACACTTTGTGGAACAACAAAAAAATCACATGATATTCAAGAAAACTCTCATTCATCCCCTTCACAACTTCATGTAGCAACAAGCTAGGGCAAGCCAACATACATTGAAACTAGTCTCCGGACAACATAGTCCTATACTTAGTCACTTCAAAAAATTTCTATGAAAGGAACGTTGACATTAAACTTTAGATATAACACCTTCACATCTCAATCAAGTTAACTTCTAATTGGTACACCTGTATTTGCAAATGCAGAGATATCTAGAGCCAACCTTTATGCCATTGATAACACAAACACTAAATCAACACAATCTACAAACTATCACTCTCAAAACTACCTTTTTGGAGACCCAAATGATATGAAACTTGGATCACACATGCCCTAACACACTAGAAATCTATCCTCCAAACTACACGAGAAAAACATCATTACTAGAGAAATGGGGAGCATTTCTTAGAGACTCTAGAAACCAAACAAATAGACTATAATACACTTCATTGAAATTTTTACATCAATGATAGCCAAACTATAAACATCTCCTCCTTTTTCATTGATGGAAAAACTATCCTTACACGTCTTTGGTGCACAATCTCTCTCTCAATCTCTCTCCCTTTGACATCAAGGATAAAGGGAAAATAACATACATGCTCCTCCTATCAATAACAACCACTACCTTCTCCCCAATTCAAGAATAAATTTATGACTTGAATTACTCCCCCTCAAAAAATGTACCAACTATGCATCAAGCAAGGAGAGCCAATTACCCATAACTTTTGTCTAAGATGTTCAAATATATAATTTGCAAGTGCCTTTTTTGAAAATGTTTGCAACTTCATCCTTTATAGATATATACTCCATCTTTACTTCTCTATGTACAACCTTCTCTATCAAAAAGTGATACATAATTGATATGTGCTTAGTTCTAGAATGCATCACTAGATTCTTTTAAATATTAAGAGAAATTTTATCATTGCATAGAATACAGTACATCATACTTTATCTTGACATCCTTCAATGTTTTCTTCATCAACAACACTTGAGTACAACAAGATGTTGCAACAATATACTTCACTTTTTTTGTTTATAAAGATATTGAACCTAGCTTCTTACTATGCCATTAAACCAACCTATTTTCAAAAAAGAAAGTACCACAAATGGTACTCCTATAATCAAGACAACCAGTTCAATGAGCATCAATGTATGCACTCAAATCAAAGTCATTAAATTTTTTATACCATAATCCATAATCTAGAGTGTGCTTCAAATATCTAAAGATTATCTTGATTTCCTTCACATCAGTTTCTTTACGATTAGCTTGAAATATTGCAACCAAATATACTGCATGCATAATATCAGGTCCTAAAGTAGTTAAGTACAATAGGATTCCAAGGGGAGACTCATTATATTTTCATTGATCTAGATAGAGCCTGATCAACAAGGGGAGACTCATTATATTTTCTCAAATGACAACTAGTTATCATAGGAGTACTCATTGGTTTGCAATACCTCATACCAAACTTCTTCAACATCTCTTTGACATACTTTTCTTGAGAGATAAATATAGCATTATTTATCTGAGCAATTTGAAAACCAAGAATGAAGGATGACTGACCTATCATAGACATTTCAAGTTCCTTCTCCATTTCTTTAGAAAATGTCTTGCACATTTCATCATTTCCACCAAAGATTATATCATCAACATATACAAAAAATATCAAAAATCTGTCATCCTTAGTATTGAAGTAAAGATTACTATCTATGGAATCTTTCTTAAATCCTTGCTAAATCAAGTAATTGTCCAATCTTTCATACCAAGATCTAGGAGATTGCCTAAGACCATACTGTGAATGCTTAATCTACAATTAACTAACAAGATTCAACAAACAAGTTCTAATCAAGTTAGAAACCCAAACAAAGCATTCTCTATGAGATTCTTGGTTAAACAAAGATGAAAACATGAGATGAAAATAAGAAAGAAAGAAAAAGATAACATGTAATCAAATAAATCAACCAAACCTTCACCCCAAAGGGGGATTGGTGCTCCTTTGATGTGGAAAGAAGACCTTCCCCAATCCCTTTGATAAGCTCCAATGATGTAGATGATTCCAAGTATGAAAATGATGCTATAGTGTGATAAAACTAGCTAAATGATTCGATGAAGTGAGTAAGAAATGCCTATAGTAAACTTGCTTAATATTTTGGATCCATTTTTTGTAGAGGAAGTTGCTACTTATAGGACTCAAGGGTTGAAGAATGAGAGAAACTAGTGAATGTGGGTAAAAAGGGAGCCAATGGGATTGTGACACTTGTCGTAATTCTATTGGGTGAGGGTGGAGCACATTTTTGAGAATGTGTAAAGGAGATGTGAAAGAAATAAATGAAAATGGTTGAGGAAATCTTGAAAGGATGTAAGAAGAAGTGAATGCAAGAGGTATTTATGGATGTTTAAGTGGCTATTTAAAACCTTTGGATGGAAATTGAATGAGGAGATAGTTGATAGGAATATTACTAGGAATATGCCATTGTAAGGATAAATAGGGTAATTAGATAATTAAAAGAAATGAATTTCATGTGCAACCTGGTTAGTTGACCATGGGTTGATTTAACTCTTGGGGGGTTAAAAGCTAGAGGATTGAATATTGATAATTAGAAAGTGGCTTGGAGTTAATAATTCAAAATTAATTAACTTGAGTGGGTTAGGGGAGTTATGACATTTGATTTAAATAATTTGATTTATCTAATCAAATGAGAGGACTTTAGGGGGATTTAATTAAATGATTTGATTTGATTAAATATGATGAACATTAGGTAGAAGAAAGGTGAATTAATCTAATAAATTTAATTATTTTATTAATAGTAGAAATTAATGGATTTCACTAAATAATGATGATTATTTAATTAATTGGTTAGTCCAAAGTGATTTAGGAGGAAACAGTGTTAGTTAATCAAAATCATATGCATAATATCAATAAGGATTTTCTAAATGTCTACATTTTTCCCCTCTTTGAAGTGAGGTACATGTTGCATTGGTTCAAAGAATAACATTGTTTATATCAAAATTCAAAAAAAATAAAAAAATTTGAATGCTCCACTGCTACCTTAGCAAAAGGAATTACGCTACTACATTGCCCCCTTGAGACATCAAGCAAAATTTATAATTTTTGGGTCGAGCTGATGAAAATGATTCAACAATTATTCAAACACAAAAAATAGCCTACAAGATGTGAAGATATGATCACGAAGATAAAAATGGGTCAGAACAGGCTTCATTATGTAAAAAATAGATTTTAAATGGGCCAAAAAATCTTAATTTTACCCTAAAAAACCCTAAATTTCTAGCATAAATATGAGGGTAGGGGTCATTTTCAACTCATTTGTGTCCATACCAAGTTCTAGGATTCTCGTGATTTTACTCTAAGGTGCTGATGGAATGGCAGCTTGTGTGCTTCCCAAGAATTGGATGGATAGGGTTTAAGAGTTCCAACGACCTCAAGATGTAGGACCCTTGGTACACAATTTGAAAATTTTCTCATTTTTCACATTTTTGGTGCATTTATTAGGGTACAACTAGGTCAACCAAAAGCGGCTCTCTAGGGCATCACAAATGGAAGTGTTGGTATTTCTTTTTTCAATGGAGTGCCACCTTTGTGAGATAGCATTGTGCGACACTGTTTGGGTCCAGTGTCGCTTTTTAAATGCCGATCTTCCTTTGCATGATAGTGTCACACAAGATTAGGAGGGTAGGGTACCATGGGGAATATCAACTCGCCTTTGTGATATAGCATCACCTTCATTTATAGCATCACTTTTGTTAAAACATAGAGCACCACCTTTGTAAATGCTAGCTCGCCTTTGCTTTTTATGGATTTTTAATTTTTGAAATTGTGCCAAGTTAATAAAATTTGATGTCTTGTGAATTGTGAATGCAGGAGGTCCCTCGTGTGCTCCACTCGAAGGAGAAAAAATGTCAGATGCTACACCGAGTGAGGCATTTGAGTGAGGATGCACTATTTTTCTTGGGATCGATTAGATTTGACCATGTGGTGTAGATGCCTATAGTCTGAGCACACCTGGGCATGATCATAGCATTTGTGGAGAGATGGCAGAGTGAGACATCATCGTTCCACTTACTAACAGGAGAGGGAATAGTTACCTTGGAGTACATATGGTGGATCATACAGATCCCCATACACGGGGAGCATATTATTTATGATGGGGCTGGTGGAAATGCCATATTCTAGTTTTTCAAAATTGACTAGTATGAGGTGGATAGTGGGCAGCTTAACTTGGATTGGTATGAGGGGATTGCCACATATTTGACATTATTTGTTGGTACACTTATCTTGGGAGTTCTCATTCTCAATAGATGAGCCAGAGGTTGCAGCGTGGGATGGGGCATCGTCTGGTCACTGATGATGGAGGAGATGAGCACATATGTATGCGGACTAACTTTGTCCTTGCTTTATTGTATCATGACATGTACTAGGTGGTATATTGTGGGGCTTGTAGCATTGGGGCTAGTGTTAGACTTCTTCATGTATAGGTGTACAAGCACATAGTGGTACTAAGGCCCACTAGAGAAAATGTGCAGATAGACCATGATGATCTCATAATTTATAAGTATGGGGCTATGAATACCCTCCATTATATAGGTATCAATGGCATCCTGCACTAGAGGTGGGTTATTAACAAGATGCCAGTCTTTAGATGGAGGCCTTGGCTCCATTATCACAGGTAGCATGATGATGATGCATAATTATTTTATTGCTGCCAGACTAGATATATGTAGGGGCAAGAGCACCACATGATTGAGTGCTACCTACTAGATAGGGTAGTGAGACAATTCGTGGAGTTGCAGGGTGCACCTGATCTAGCATACAAAGCCATTTTTATGACGAGAGCTTGAGAGATAGCCTATGAGTACTGGATCTAGCCCCAGGTGGCAATTGATGATTTGAGATAGTTGGTTATGCAACCACGGGTTTAATTTCATGGTCCCCTAGATGTAGGGACGACAAAGGCTTATGGCGCATAATGATAGGCCCATGCTCTCATGAGACTGACATTGCTGATAATACTAGCAATTGTTGGAGATATGGACAGACACTAAGAGGGGGGGTGAATCAGTGTCAAAACTTTTTCAACTTCGACCAAGATTTTTAATTTTGATTTCCTTTTCTTTCAACAATAGAGTAGAGTAATCACTTTTGAAAGCACAAAGATATGACAGCATTAACTCAGTCTATTGGACAACTTATGAAAATATGATTTGAGTGAGATATCTTGCATTTTCCAAAAAAATTATGGCTGACATTGATTAACAATCAAGGCATGATGACAATGCAGGTGCAAATCATGAGGCTGTGCAAATGGTGATCAACATTATTGACTCACTTCTTAAACAATTGATTTGAATGAAACTTTAAAGACAAGAAAGGTATTGAGACAACAAACACCTTTAGCACATTATAACTATTCTTGAGAAATGAATCAAATGAGAACTTTTAAGCTTCCTTTTGAATTAGACTCTTCAACAATGACTTGTGCAAGATATTTGAACTAAATATTTGCAGATATGAAGGAACTATAGTTCAACAATGTTCAGGCTAATAAAAATTATCACAATCAAGAGAAATTATGACATCAAAACAAAAAGACCATAAGACAAAGACTTTTCAAGTGGAAAACCCTCCTAAGGTAGAAAAACCACTCGTAAACTGCCTTACTGGCTTAATTTTCAAAAACCGCTGTTAACAATGCCTTATAGGCTAATTTCTGAGCATCAACTCAAGGAGCACCAACACCTCATTTTGAAACACCAATTTCAAGGAGCACCAACCCCTCAAATTATTTTCAGAACAATAATAATATTAGAGGGTCTCTCTGTTTTCAAGTAAGCTCAAGAAACTCAACACTCTTATCTACCTAATACCCTAAGAATCCAACACTTTGAATCCTTAAAAAAGAATTACAACTCTGTTCTGCATCATGTTTTCCAAATTTTTATTACAGAGATTTTCAATACATCTCTTGATACAACCAAAATCACTGTCTCATAATTACTAGCCAAAAGTAGTTTCAGTATTCACAACACTGCGTTTTATAAATATTTTCCAGTGTGTAGTCTTTAAAGAGATTCGAGGTCAAAGGAGAGCTGAAACCTCCTTTCTATTTTCAGGAAAAAGGATGCCAATAAAATAAATGTCTGCATCAGTAATGCCTGCGTAGTAGGCTATCAATAAATTGTCAATCAAAGTTCCTTTTTGAAACTACAAATGCCTTTCACAAAAAACCAAATGCTTCATTAAAACAAAATACTCATTTGAAACTATTTTCATAATACCCATATGTAGAATCCATTAATTTGTAACGAATGTAATGTGTCAGTAATGAAACTGGCAGATCTTTCACAAGAATCTGAAACACTCTTGCTAATTTTAGAATATGAAGCTGAATAATGATAATCTGTAGATGATGGTAAAAATCAAGAGTAACGCCTATCTAGAAAGCTTTAATTTCTGCGCTGAATCAGGAGATTTCAAATTGTAACTAATAGATTTTCATCAAAACCACAACTACTTCCCAATTCTCAGAGAATATTTTTCCATGTAACCGATCTGAGATTCGATGCTAGCCAAAGATGTTGCCCTACAACTATATTTAGAAATCTCCATGTTGGCCATAGTGACAGAGTTTGTTAATCATTCGCCAAGACATCCAGTTAGTCTTGCCGAAGGCAATTAAATTGCCAGTCATTCCCCTTAGTTATCACTTTCACCATGACCCATTAGAGTCGGGGAGAAGTCATAACGAATATCCTATGTTACGCCGAGAGCCATGTAACATTCTTCTGGTTGATGAGAAAAAAATGTTTTCTCATCGAAATGTAACCTTCATCCGTCTTTGCTAAGACAATGCATTGTCGGGGTGACTTCTCGTAGAGCATCCTGTGTCTTACCGAAAGCCCACATGATCAAATTTGTTGCTGTGACATATCAATGTCGGGGAGACCTCTCGGAGAGCACACTGTCATACCGAAAATATTTATCCACTCTAAGTCACTGAGACAATACCAACCTCTCGTTGAAAGCCCCTCATAAGACTTAGTCGGCAAGACCTGACGGGTTTGCTATGACATTATATTGAAGCTGAGACCTCTTGCTGATATGTAATTTTTCCAATGACGGTCGAAAAGACTAAAGTAAGCTAGCTAAGACGTTACAACGAAGAAAAATATTTCGCCGATGAGCACCCTTTCTTGTCGGTCGGGGAGACATGATGAGTTCACTAAGACATCATTCCGACGGTATAAATTATGCCGATATGATCCTTTCTGTCACCGAAACAAAAGAGAAGTCCTGTCAAAAGCTGCCTGTGAAAATCCATGTGTAATGTCGGCGAGACCGAAGGTCACTCGCCAAGACCACGTGAATGTCAAGCCGATATGTACTTTCTTGTGCCGGTCGGCAAGACACAAAGCGCTCGATGAAACAACATGCCAAAGACCAAACGCCTGGCGAAATGTGTATACTTTTTATTTAAAAAGATGAACCTTCGCCTTGAATTGAACCACACAAGCCATGATCATCATTGAAATAGCAATTCAAATGCTACAAAGCAAACCATGAAATATTATCATTGAAATGGAAAATCAAATGTTTCAGTGCAATTCAAATCTCTATGATAACCTGAGTCTACACAAAGCTCAAAATGATCAGTACCATAAGATATTAAAATTCTGAAAGTAAACTTTCCACTGAATGCCAAGACAAGTAAACCATATCGACAAAACTGTATCAAGATAAGGCATGAGAAACCAATCTGAAATTCTCAACAAGAAGAATCAACTGAAAGGTATTTTGCATCAAGGACAAACCATATGATCACAACTGAGAACCAACAAACTCCCCCTTTGTCCTTGATGGAAAAACAAAAATGACTCTCCCCCTTTTTTCCACAATGACAAAGGATAGAAGAGAAGAATGTGCATTGCCATGAAACACAACTGAGAAGCCAACAAAAAAATAATGAGAAATAGCTGCAAAAAGAAAAGAGTAACTGTGCAGTAGACATATTTGCAGGAGAGCAGTAAGATTGTAACATGCTGATATCATAGCAAAAATAACAATATGTCCTTTTAACTACAGACTCATGATGCAATTGATCAATTTTTCAAAGAATGAAACTTCACTCTTCAACATCTCACCAACTCACGGCTTGTTCATCATATACTAGACTCAGCATCACTACTCTTTTCTTTCCATATATTAGCATCAGATTTTCATAGCCATCCCTTCTCTTAAGAAATCACCATAGCTTCAACATGTTTGATCTCCCTTAAGGCACTCAAACATATAAAGTTTAGTACTTCAAAAGACAAAACTTCAAGACAAATCGGGTGCAATGATTAGTACATTATAACTCAGGTAACTCCACCAGCACAACATTAACTTGAACAATAGAAACAATCCCTCAATCTATGTATAGTCTTTACAGACTTCCTCTCTTCATACCGTGCACAAAGAGAACACACAATCTCTTTTCATTTAGCGTAAACACAGGTAAAGTATACATCATTTGTAAAACATGCAGCATATAGACTCATCACTAACCCTCCTTATGCAGTCAAAACACAGAGACCAAGAAGACCTTTTGAAGCATTAGAAATTCTTCCATTTGCAGGGTGACAATAAATAAAATATATTTTATCAAATGCTTCTATCAGACTGTTGAACACACATACTCAGAATTAGTCACCCATCCGCTCACACTAAACTACTGATAGCATTCATAATACCTCTGTGTGATTATTATCAGACTCTTGCAACCTTGTTTTAGAGACACAACAGGAACTCATGTTGACTGAGTGTAGCTAGTCATTCAAAAATGTTACTTCACCTTTAGCAGCCACCGCTAGAAGTCTTTATGAGAGCCATTTCTTTACAACTTATACCACAAAAAGAAAATGCAAGATGTCATACCTCATTCTAGACTCCATAGGGGTAAAATATATTACCATAATAGACTCCCCATGAGTCTTTGCTTCTTCTCAAGACCTGGAAGGAAACACTTGTGCAAGAAGTTCACAAGAAGTTTTCTCAGAAGCATCTTTATTACTCTTCTTGTCATCTTGATTGCTCTTTCTTCTCCACTCCAATGAATACTTTTTCACTTGTTTGATTAAAGTACCTATCTTTCTATTGAATCTGCATTGCTGTACTTTATGCCCAATGTTATTACATTTGAAACAAATGACTTTGTGATTGTTCTGAGAAATAGAAGACTTCCTACAGACATTTCCAGCATTGTTCCCTACATTATTATCACTTGTATTTATTCTACAGTTTCTTCTCAAGTGACCAAAATTGTTACAGTTGTAACACACCACATCCTCATTTCTAGGGACATTAGAATGATTCTTATTTGACCATCTTATGCAATCAATTTCCTTATGACCATAGTCATTACAAACATAACAATATCCTTGAAAATAATGATTATACCTGATTGAATGATCATGCCAAGGATGTGAAGATCTGAAGACATTTTTCCTTTCTCTATGAATACCTTTAGATTGTCTTCTAGTGTCAATGTTATCCTTTGATGTAGTAATACTATAACCAAGATCAACATTCATTCTTGGTGTTTGTTTGGCTGTAAAATTCTTTCCATCTAAAGTAGTAAACATGGTTTCATGTTTAGATTTGTCTATAGAGATTTTTCCAACCTCATATCCCACTCCTTGAGGATATTTAGAATGCTTTTGCCTGCCCAACATCTCATTCAATATATTAGTACTATGATCAAATTTTTGAATTTTACCAAATTGAGCCTTGATACTTTCAAGCTCTTTTCTTTAAGAAACTACCTCTTCTTCAAGTTTTAGACAAACAATCTTTTTAATCTCCAAATCAAAACTCACAATGTCTACTATCCTCTTATATTCTTCAATTTCAATTTTCTGACTTATAATCATATCATCCTTAAGAGTTAGTTCTTTTAACAAGGAATCATTATCTGAACATTTCTTTAAAGAATCAATCTCATTTTCTAGTTTATTACACAATTCATCCTTGTCTTTTAACTTGACTTCCAAACTCTCTTCTTGTTGAAGTTGTCCTGTTAAAAACTGGTTTTCTTTTCTAAGTTGCTTAATAGTATCTAAGGCACATATGAGTTCACCTTCCAAATCAACCTCACTTTCTGGTTCATCATATTCCTGTTCAGAGTTAACTTCACCCAAAGATTGATCTACTTTTACACAAGTTTCTTGATCATTTAAATATTCATTAATGATCTCCTTGGACTTCTTTTCAAAACTATGAAGGTTTACACCTTCTTCACTCTCAGATGTTTCACAACTAATTTCAATATCCAAAGATATCTCCTATTGTAACTCACTATTCTGATTCATTTTAGTCAACTTGTCCCAAACTTCCTTAGCACTGCTGTAATGAATGACTTTTGTAATGACTTTATTCGGAAAGTTATTAAAAATAACATTTATAGCTCTAGTGTTGAATTCAAGTGCTTTCTTCTCCTCAAGAGTGGAAGGAGATGTTGCAGATGTAGTACAACCCTTTTCAATTGCTTCCCACACTTCAGACCCTAAAGAAAGTAAGTATGTTTCCATCCTATGTTTCCACATAATAAAGTTTGTACCTTCGAACTAAGGAGTTCCAGGTCTAGGATACTCTACCATTTCAGAGCTACTATTTATGAGTTCTTCCTCATTATTCCTTATACTAGATTCAGGTTGAATGTGATGAATAGAATTTTGCTGAGAACATCTTTTTCCCTTATTCCTTCTGTTCTTTCACATATTAACCAAAGTACTCAAAGAAGCTAGGAACAATCCTAGGTGGCTTATACCTATCAGAGGACCCTACGCTCTGATACCAATTGTTGGAGATATGGACAGACACTGAGAGGGCTGGTGAATCAGTGTCAAAACTTTTTCAACTTCAACCAAGATTTTTAATTATGTTTTCCTTTTCTTTCAACAATAGAGTAGAGTAATCACTTTTCAAAGCACAAAGATATGACAACATTAACTCAGTCTATTGGACAACTTATGAAAATATTATTTGAGTGAGATATCTTGCATTTGCTAAAACAATTATGGCTGACATGGATTAACAATCAAGGCATGATGACAGTGCAGGTGCAACTCATGAGACTGTGAAAATGATGATCAACATTATTGACTCACTTCTTAAACAATTGATTTGAATGCAACTTTAAAGACAAGAAAGGTATTGAGACAACAAAAACCTTTAGCACATTATAACTATTCTTGAGCAATGAATCAAATGAGAACTTTTAAGCTTCATTTTGAATTAGACTCTTCAATAATGACTTGTGCAAGATATTTGAACTAAATATTTGTAGATATGAAGGAACTATCATTCAACAATGTTCAGACTGATAAAAATTATCCTAATCAAGAGACATTATGACATCAAAACAAAAAGACCATAAGACAAAGGATTTTCCGAGTGGAAAACCTTCCTGGGGTAAAAAAACCACTCCTAAACTGCCTTACTGGCTTAATCTTCAAAAACCACTGTTAACAATGCCTTATAGGCTAATTTCTGAGCATCAACTCAAGGAGAACCAACCCCTCATTTTGAAACACCAATTTCAAGGAGCACCAACCCCTCAAATTATTTTTAGAACAATAATAATATCAGAGGATCTATCTATTTTCAAGTAAGCTCAAGAAACTCAACACTCTTATCTACCTAATACCCTAAGAATCCAACACTTTGAATCCTTAAAAAAGAATTACAACTCTGTTCTGCATCATGTTTTCCAAATTTTTATTACAGAGTTTTTCAATACATCTCTTGATACAACCAAAATCACTGTCTCAGAATTACCAGGCAAAAGTAGTTTCAGTATTCACAACACTGCGTTTTATACATCTTTTCCAGTGTGTAGTCTTCAAAGAGATTTGAGGTCAAAGGAGAGCTGAAACCTCCTTTCTATTTTCAGGAAAAAGGATGCCAATAAAATAAATGTCTGTAGCAGTAATGCCTGTGTAGTAGGCTATCAATAAACTATCAATCAAAGTTCCTTTTTGAAACTACAAATACCTTTCACAAAAAACCAGATGCTTCATTAAAACAAAATACTCATTTGAAACTATTTTCAGAATACCCATATGCAGAATCCATCAATTTGTAACGAATGCAATGTGTCAGTAATGAAACACTCTTGCTAATTTTAGAATCTAAAGCTGAATAATGATAATCTATAGATGATGGTAAAAATAAAGAGTAACGCCTATCCAGAAAGCTTTAATTTATGCGCTGAATCAGGAGATTTCAAATTGTAATTAATAGATTTTCATCAA
Source organism: Sequoia sempervirens (assembly GCA_007258455.2). NCBI lineage: Eukaryota > Viridiplantae > Streptophyta > Pinopsida > Cupressales > Cupressaceae > Sequoia > Sequoia sempervirens. The sequence continues at coordinate 29,123,462 of VDFB02274714.1, read as the reverse complement.
AACCATGACTGATTCCCAATTCTCAGAGAATATTTTTCCATGTAACCGATCTGAGATTTGATGCCAGCCAAATATGTTGGCCTGCAACTGTATTTAGAAAATTCCATGTTGGCCACAGTGACAGAGTTTGTTAATCGTTCACCAAGACATCCAGTTAGTCCTGCTGGAGGAAATTAAATCACCATTCATTCCCCTTAGTTATTGCTTTCGCCATGACCCATTAGAGTCAGGGAGAAGTCATAACGAATATCCTATGTTACACTGAGAGCCATGTAACATTCTTCTAGTCGATGCGACAAAATAGTTTTCTCATCAAAATGTAACCTTCATTCGTCTTCGCTAAGACAATGCATAGTTGGGGTGACTTCTCGTAGAGCATCCTGTGTCTTACCGAAAGCCCACGTGATCAAATTTTTCGTTGTGACATATCAATGTCGAGGAGACCTCTCAGAGAGCACACTATGTCATACCGAAAATCTTTATCCACTATGAGTTGTTGAGACAATACCAACCTCTCGCCGAAATCCCCTCATAAGACTTAGTCGACAAGACCTGACGAGTTCGCTATGACATTATATCTAAGCTGAGACCTCTTGCTAATATGCAATTTTTCCAATGGTGGTTGGCAAGACTAAAGTAAACTCTCCAAGACGTTACAATGAAGAAAAACCTTTCGTCGATGAGCACCCTTTTTTGCTAGTCAGGGAGACATGATGAGTTCGCTAAGACATCATTCCGACGGTATAACTTATGCTGATATGATCCTTTTCTTTCACGGAAACAAAAGAGAAGTCCTGCCGAAAGCTACCTATGAAAATCCATGTGTAATGTCGGCGAGACCGAAGGTCACTCGCCAATACCACATGAATTTCATGCCGATATGTTCTTTCTTGTACCGGGTGACAAGACACAAAGCACTCGATGAAACAACATGCTGAAGACCAAACACCTACCAAAATGTGTATCCTTTTCATTTAAAAAGATGAACCTTCACCTTGAACTGAACCACACAAGCCATGATCATCATTGAAATAGAAATTCAAATGCTACAGAGCAAACCATGAAATCTTATCATTGAAATGGCAAATCAAATGCTTCAGAGCAATTCAAATCTCTATGATAACCTGAGTCTACACGAAGCTCAAACTGATCAATACCATAAGATATTAAAATTCTGAAAGTAAACTTTCCACTGAATACCAAGACAAGTAAACCATATAGACAAAATTGTATCAAGATAAGGCATGAGAAACTAGTATGAAATTGTCAACAAGCAAAATCAACTGAAAGGTATTTTGTCATTAAGGACAAACCATATGATCGCAACTGAGAATCAACAACAACAAGCAAAGGATGGGTTAGAGGACCCCAGATTGGATAGGTTCCTTAGCAGCCACCTCAATAGCCATAGGATGGTCATGATGGGCAAGATGGAAATGATAGGAATGATGGATATGTGCCACCCTTGGTATAGCCAGTGGGACAGAGGGCACCATAAAAAAAACCCTAGCAGACACCATAGTAGCCTCGACAACAACCTCAATCCATGGGATAGATAGATAGCAGTGCTACAAGTGCAGGTACAACTTCTAATAGGGAAACTATAGTAGGTGGCAGCTTAGATTCAGATCCTAACCTAGGAGAGGGATCAAGAAAGGTAGGAGGTTGCACATGAGCATTAGATGAGACAAGATGAAGAAATCAATTTGGCTCTTGAGATAGGTTACCGACAATAGTTGGAGGCAGTAACATAATAGGCATAGGGATAGGCCACAATCCCTGCAGAGATGTATGGGTGGGCCATGCAAGAGGCCTTGTAGTATAGGACATTATATTACTGAGCTTTCCCATAAGAGCGTCAGGAGCTAGATTTCTCCCACATCAGCTAGGTTGCACTGAGAAGGTCTCACAAGGGGCCATCAGGCAGACCGATAGGGTCTCACTATCAGAGCCAGGGTAGTCATCACAATGACCAATAGAGTGAGGGGAGCTTGGGTCAATGATTTGCTTAGATACTTTTTTGATGTATAGCCTTATTATATGATGTATATACATTCGTTGGATGAGTTTTAATTAGCATGTTGTATATTTCATATGATGACATTACATATCTGATTCTAATTGTACCATGACCTTCATATATCTATATATATACATATATATATCTGATTATGATTGTACCATGACATTCATATATATATATATATATATATATGAGATGGCTTTGATGTTATTTATATGATTAGATGTTATTTTATTTCATATGCAATGGATGGATGAAATTAATGATCATGATAGGATTTTTTATGTTTTATGATGTGTTGTATGTAATGTTATTGATGTATGATATGAATGCACATGTAATGTATGATGGATTGATTTGTATGGATGTACCTTTATGGTTATGCGATGGATGATAATGCAAATGTGATGTTATGAGATACTTAGAATAACAAATCTATATTATGTTGAACACATTAAATGATGAAATGTAATTATGGATGATGTTTCCTATTATGATGATATGTGTGGTTATGCAGGATGTTGATGGTTTGTGGATGCAGGATGAATGCTGATATATTTTGCTTGAATGTCATGATACCATGTTAGTACATGAAGAAGATAGAAGAAAGAGAGGGATCAACTCTTGATTATGAGAAGATGTGTAAGTCCAACAAGTCTATGATTCATCAAGACTTTATTTGATATGATGATGAGTGATGATGATTTGTTGCTTATCCATGGATTAGGGACATAAAAGATCTTAACTTTCCTTATGTTTGATAACACACATAGATATGATGCATCAAGGTATAGACAACCAAGATGGCGTGCTATCTAGTGCGATGGAATTTGACTTAGAAAAAAGATAGGAGTATCCTTTTTCACACCTGGCATACAAAATCTATTTAGAATGTAGCTTGGACATTTGAAAAATCTCGGGCCAAAACATAGAAAGGAAAAACTTCCCAATGTAATAGTCAATGAGACATCCAAAACACCCTCCCTACAATTCAAACAAAATTAGTATGACCAAGGTTATATTAGAAGAATATCCAACAAACATAGCAAACAAAAGATAATGATCAATGCCTCATTCCTTTCTCCCTAAATCATTTTTATTATACCTCATCAAGAGGTCATTAGAATGAGTGTAATAATATAAATCAAAATAAAAGATCAAGTAAACAAGCAAGCTAATGTTCTTCATACCTCTAGCCAAGACTAAACTACGGGGATGTCTGGTGTTGATGTCCATTGTAGGAAGGATACATCCTAGGAGATGATGTTATCAGATGATTGTGAGACTAATAGGATGATGGACTATTGATACCAAGAGTTGACTAACTTGTTTACCTATTGACCTCTACACTTAAGACCTTGACGTTGTTGAGTTTACACTCTTAATTTGCTAAACTTGTTACTAATTGTTTTGCCAAAGGTTGAAGGTGACAATCAATTTGTGGTGAGTGGATGTTTATTGCAGGTGAAGGTGAAATGGGATGGATGATTTTGGGTTTTTTGAATTTTTTTTGGTATTTTGAAATGTTTTGAGGTTGTTTTTGGGATTTTCAAGATGTTTTACAAATGATTTTTATTTTCAAAATTTTCATTTTTTTTGTTTTTTTTGAGATTTTGACCAAGAACCTAACCTAAATACCTATCCTAGGGGCCTCAAGGGTTGATCAAAGATTAGCCTTGCCTACGTTATACATGTAGAGACCACGTAGTTCAACTGGCATAGACTCGCTTATTGATGAAGTATGAATAGTGTTGGGTTGTCAATTTCTTATGGCAAACATCTAAGGACTGATCTAATGCCTTGGGTTTGATCAATGATAATCCTTGCCTAGTTTCAAGCTTATAGACAATGTAGTTCAACATGATGACTATGTTTTTGACTTTTTCTATTTTTGACCTATTTTTTTGGAATTTTTGATATATTTTGGATGTTTTTGGATGTTTTTGGTTTTAAGAATGTTTTTAGATTTCCTAATATTTTGATAATTTCAAGGATATACACAAATCCGATCCGATGTAGGTATAAGGACATGCCCTCAATGTGATGTGATAAACTACTCTGATATAGGTAGGACATACTGACCTTAGGAATGTGCCAAGTACCAAGCTATGGTGTAGATGGGGATGTGGGATGGAAGAAATATGTAATGAAATGGGTGAATGTGATGGAAAATGATGCGGAACAAGTTGAAGAATTCATGGTAGATGGAAAGTGATTATTTACACAAGGCACCTGATTTTCAGGTTTTCACCAAGGTACTTTCCTAATGTGCCACCATGGTTTTCACTAGAGGACGATGTTTTTCTTTACTGTTTTCAATCCTTTTTTATATTTTTTTTGGATTTTGATAAATTTCAAGATTTTTTTGCATTTTTGGATTTATACCTTGCAAGTCTAGGCATATTTTTTTTTAGATGGGAGCTATTGATGGGCTCCTGCAAAGGCTCACCTTTGGGTATGGATAGCTTATATTCTCTTGATTTGTAACTTGTCATGATGATGAAGGGCCCCAACCAATTTGGTTCAAACTTGCCCTAGATCTCTAGATTTGGTACATTCTTCTAATTTTCCTTCAAAATGATCTCTCTGACTTGGAAGGTCCAACTCTTTATCTTCTTATTATAGTTTTTTTTGAGACAATTTTGGTACACCTGTAAGTGGTTCAAAGCATACATGTTCCCCTCATCTAACAAATCTATCTCATTCAATTGTGACACATAATACTCCTCATCAGTAATAAGATTTTGTAATGATGTTCTCAGGGATGGGAGCTCAATCTCAATGGGAAGGATGGCTTATGATCTGTAGACTAGGGAGAAAGGGGTTGCGCCTGTAGGTGTGCAAATACTTGTTTGGTAGGCTCATAAGGTTGGGTTTAACTGCAAGTGCTAGTCACAACTAGCTTCATTGACTATTTTCTTGAGATTTTTTAGATTTCTTGTTAGAAGTCTCAACCTAGTTGTTACCTTGGGGTAATATGGGGTGGAGAAGCAGTGTTGGATATTGAATTTTTGACATAGCTCACAAACATTCTTGTTTTTGAAGGGTGTTCCATTATCATAGATAAGGGCTTGTGGAACAACATAATGGAAAATGAGGTAGTTCAAAATGAATTTAGAGATATGCTTCCCTATGATATAGGTCATCAAGATGACTTCCACCCACTTTGTGAAGTATTATGTGGCAGTGATAATAAACTTATGCGCATTAGATGAGGTGGGTGTGATTTTGTCAATGAGATCAAGCCCCCATTGTGGAAAAGGAAAAAATGTGAATGCCTAATTTTCAATTAACTAACAAGAGACAAAAAAAAGTGCTAATCAAATTATAAACCAAAACAAAGTATTCCCTATGAGATTCTTGGTTAAACAAAGATGAAAACTTGAGATGAAAACAAGAAAGAAATAAAAAGATAGCATGTAATCAACTAAATCAACCAAACCTTCACCCCATAGGGGAATTTGTGCTCTTTTGATGTGGAAAAATCCCTTTCCCAATCCCTTTGATAAGCTCCAATGATGTAGATGATTCCAAGTATGAAAATGATTCCAAAGTTTGATAAAAACTAGCTAAATGATGTGATGGAGTGAGTAAAAAATGACTATAATAAACTTGCTTGATATTGTGGATCCATATTGTGTAGAGGAAACCTCTACTTATAGGACTCAAGGGTTGAAGAATAAGATAAATTGATGAATGCATGAGAAAAAGGGAGCCAATGGGATTGTCAAAATTGTCACAATTCTATTCGATGAGGGTGGAGCACATTTTGGGGAATGTGTAAAGGAGATGTAAGAGAAATAAATGAAAATGGTTGAGGATTTGAAATGATGTAAGAAGTAAGTGAATGTATGAGGTATTTATGGATGTGTAAGAGGCTATTTAAAACCTTTGGAGGGGAATTAAATGAGGTAGTTGAGAGGAATATTCCTAGGAATATGCCATTGTGAGGATAAATAGGCTAATTAGATAATTAAAAGAAATGAATTTCATGTGCAACCTGGTTAGTTGACAATGGTTTGATTTAACGCTTGGGGAGTTAAAAGCTAGAGGATTGAATAATGATGATTAGAAAGTGGCTTAGAGTTAATTAATTCATAATTAATTAACTTGAGTTGGTTAGGGGATTTATGACATTTGATTTAGTTAATCAAATGAGAGGAATTTAGGGGGATTTAATTAAATAATTTGATTTGATTAAATATGATGAACATTAGTTAGAAGAAAGGTGACTTAATCTATTAAAGTTAATTATTTGATTAATAGTAGAAATTGATGAATTTAACTAAATAATGATGATTATTTTATTAATTAGTTAGTACAAAGTGATTTAGGAGAAAATGGTGATAGTTAGTCAAAATCAAATGCATAATATCAATTAGGATTATTTAAGTGTCTACACATACAATTCCTTTTTTACTCTAGACACCATTTTATGGTCTTCTAATAACCAGAATCCATCAGGTTTCTCTATGTAAGCTTGTTCTTCTAAATCTCCATTTAGGAAAGATTATTTGACATCGATCTGATATACTTTGAAGTCCTTGTAGGCTAAAAAGGAAAGACACATTCTTATAGCTTGCATTCTTACCACCAAAGAAAAAGTCTCCTCAAAATCTATTCCTTATACCTGTCAATAACCTTTACAAAATAGTCTCTCTTTGTTTTTCACAACTTCTCCTTCTTCATTCAACTTATTCCTGAATACCCACTTTGTTCCTATCATATTTTTACATGTAGGCCTTGGAACTAGTTCTCAAGTTTGGTTTTCTCAATCTAATGAATTCTTCTTCCATTTCTTGTATCCATCCTTCATCCTTGCTACCATCCACAATTTTTTTTGGTTCTATCTTCCATAATAAAATAATGATTACTTGTTCATTTATCTTTGTAAGCCTTCCAATAATCAATACTCCTTCATTCTTACATTCAATAATTTGATTGTATGAATGATTCCTTTGAACATACTTGGAAGGTGTCTTATTCTTCTTTTCTACTATTTCTTCTTTTTCTTCAGCTCCTTCTTCTTCTTCTCAACAGGGAGGTGCATCAGATTCATAGTCCCCAATTTCATATATATATTGATTTGAATCTTCATCAATCTTTACATTTTTACTTTCAATTTTCTTTCCCAATCTATTGTCATAGCACCTATATACATTTTTTTGAGTTGAATATGTAAGAAAAATTCCTTCATCATCTCTTTCATCAAACTTCCCCAAAACATATTCATCTTTTCTGATGTAATATTTTCTACCAAAGATTCTAAATACCTAATAGTTGTAGGTCTCCCATGACATAACTAATGAGGGGTCTTAGTGTTTTTCACCCTTAACAATCCTCTATTGAGACTATAGACTACAGTATGAACTACCCCTTTCCAATAAAAATAGGAAAATTTGCTTCTTTCAACATAGTCCTTGCCATTCTTGAACTGTCCTATTCCTTTGTTCCACTACCCCATTCTGCTAAGGAGTTCTAGCAAAGGATAGATGCCTTTTTATTTTGTTTTCTTCAAAAAAATCATTTTAAGATCATTTTATGTGAACTCACCTTCTTTATCAAACCTCAAACACTTGATTTTAGCATTCAATTCATTCTCAATCATTAATTTTAAAATCTTCAATCTTCTAATTAAGATTTAGATTTATCTTTGAAGAATGCTACCCATGTCATGCTAGAGAAATTATCAATAAAAAGAATAGAATACCTTTCCCATTTGATGGTCTTTGTTCTATTAGGTTTGCATAAATCAATATGAACTGTTAACTTCAACGGTCTAGAAGAAGAATACTCCTTATATTTGAAACTTATTTGTGTCTACTTTCCAAATTGACATTTCTTACACAAAGTACATATAGGCTTGATTATCTTGGACATATCTCTTACCTCATGTGATAAGTTTATCTTTACAAAATTTCCAATGTTAATGTGTCCCATTCTCCTATGTCAAAGCCAACATTCACTTGTTTGTCCCAAAAGACAACTTCTCCCATTGACATCTTTTAGATTGTATATGTCATAGTTAGTCCTAGTTCCTTCTACAACCAATTTTCTATAATTTAATTTTATGATTTTACATCCACTTTCATTGAATATGAGATTATATCCATTTATGCACATCTGAATCACACTAAGAAGATTGTTCTTGAGACCTTTGACATAAAGAAAATATTTTTTCTTGTTCTTTCTATCAATGTGTATTGTACCTTTTTCAGAAATCTTTACTGAAGTATCATCTCCAAGGTTGACTATGCCACCATTCTAATTCAAATTTTTGAGGATAGAAAATTTGGCTACCATTAACATTTTCAAGAGTAAGATTAAAGATTTTTCCACTACAACCTACATGAAAATTAGCCTTAACCTCCAATTTACCCTTACCTTTGCCACCTTTCTCCCAATTGTCATAATTTATAGGTTTTATCTTCCTAGATGAAGAGATGGGAATATATTCATGAATAAAGCCTTTTGTTTGCGACTCACTTGAACAAGAAATTTGAGTTCAATCCCTCTTCTTGGCCAAATTTCTCTTTTTCATTTTCTCATCTTCAAACTGAGAAGTAGACATAATTTGTAGACCATCCCCTTCTTTCCACTCCTTATCCCCATCCAAAGAAAAATTTGAAGCCTCGAAAGAAGAGAAAATGTGAGCCTTGCATTTGAAAGGAGGAGTATTAAATGTAGTGGGAGAAGGGAGGGATTTAAAATACTCCCTAATCAATAAAATAAGACCCTCATGAGAAATAGGAAGTTTTGCATTCCTTTTCTTTTCTTTAAACCTAAAATCTAGTGAAACAATATGGTAAAAAGGAAAAGAGACCATATGCTTATGGCGGAAGTGATTTAAGAGAATGAAATAGAAACCATACATATGTGCATACCTTCTAGACAGAGTAAAATAGCGCATGATCACCTACAGCTGAATTGGTTTTATTGACAAGTGATCATATCCATGAGCATTATATTTCAACAAATTTATCCCTTTAGAACCCTTCAATAATTGTTTAACCACACCTTCAAAGGATCTCCTTTACCTAAAGAACTTTCTACCTTGGGTGGAGAGACCAATGATTTCTTTTCTTAGGTCTCAGTGACAATTAACTCCTTCCTTCAACACTGAGAGTGTGATCCTTCCAACCATTAACAAAATCCCTTGTAACTTTAGGGTCATGACCATGTAAGTTCTCTAGGTAGGGAGCAACACCTCAATCTTCAAGAATCTTCTAAACCATGTCTTTGTTTTTTATTTCCTTGCATGATGAGGGCTCAATTCTGCTTCCATCCCCTCTTGTATTAGCTTGTTTGAGAAATAAAGAAATGAAAATAACTTTTCGACCCTACAAATAACAATTTTAAAGGCCCTCTACAATTCCCATAATCTACGTGAGAGAACAACAGGCATTGATTATCATCAATACAAATCCCAAGGCATATTTTTTACAAATCATTAAATCATAAGCCCTTTTCAAACTTGTCCTACCATTATTAAAATACCATGTCATTATGAGTCCTTTGCACATCATGATTACTAAGATTTTGAATGTGACAAAGAACATCATTCACCTTATCTTAGCATCGGGACGAGTCATTTCCCACACCAATGTTAGCAAAAGCATATGCTATAGAATTTTCCTCCCTATAGATATCAGAGATGTGAAATTCACCTAAAGTATTAAGGATCAAAATAGAATCCTTTATGAAATTTTCAATGGACCAACTCAAATTATTTAGTTGTTTTAAACAATTAATAATATTTAGAGAATCTCCTTCAATCCATATCTTATGAAAACCCAAAGAGTGGTCCAAATTCAAACTATTGGAGGCAATTGTAGCTTCAACAACATGGTTTATCTAGGTACCCAAAGGGAGTTCCACAATTGATATAAACCTACCATGCTCATCTTAGTCTAGAGTTGATAGGTTAAGAGTTATCATTTTTACATATTATTTTTTGTCAAATTATTTAATATAATTAAAACATTCAAGATAATAAATATAGCCTATTATTAGAGAATAGGTCAAAATGATATCACTCCAGAAAAAACATAAGTGGGAAAAATAAATATCATTTGGCCAAAACATGAAATAGTTAAAAAATTAAACATTAGCCCTATTTGCACCATCACATAATCAAAATTTATAGAAAAAATTATGTAACTATTTAAATTTATATATTCTTAGAACAAGAATTATTTTATAAATCATCAGTTAAATTTAAAGAGAAAGTTTTATTTTGTATAAAAAAATAACAGTATTTATATTCATGTCAAAGAAGAAACAAGATGAAAAAAAAAGTATGCTATCAATTACATTATTTGAAATGGTATTGTGTATTTATATGATATTTAAAGGAAATGAATTGTGTAACTAATTTTAGCAAGATCTTGGAATATTTTTAGGCCTGCATGTATGCTCTCAGATGATATTCATTCTCATATACCTGCATATGTTGCATAATCAATTACTTTTGTTAGTGTTGTAACTTGAAATCCTTGGAGCTTAAACAATATAGATAAATTGTTAATAAAAAATAAATACCTTCCAAGCATCACGGTCATGGTTTGTGGATTGGTACTAGGAGAATCCTTATAAATTGAGCCATCCACAACCCTTAGAATGTCAACACCTCTCATTTGACATGTTTTGTCAACCAACAAATCAACTTGACAACCTCCATGGTAATGGTAAGATGTCATACTAAGATTAACCTTTACTTTCACACTAAATATACATATTTTAAATCACAAGGGTGTGAATAGTTATTGTAATGAACATAAGGGTTATCTTGAGGATAAGTGCTCTTAAGCCAAAGCTCACCCCTTGATAAGGGAAATGCTACTTTACTTACAATCATTCCTAAATATTGTATATCTGTGGCATTATTTTGTTGAGAAAAGCTGCTAGTCTCAATATAGAGTTGTGAATTGTCTATAATGCCCACTACTTTTTTTCTAAAAGAAATTTCATGTGGTTTTGGAGATTATATTATGGTTGTTGAAAGAGGATTATCTTGAACCTCTTTCCATAGTCAGGGTAAATCTAAAAGAATAGTAATATTCAACTTCTTAAGTTGTTGTGCTGGTCCAATTCCACTTAAGAGGAGAAGTTGAGTGCTACCTATGGTTCTTGCTGACAAAATTAGCTCACTTTTGGTAGAAAATTGGTTAATGATACTTGATAATACAAATTATTAGTGCCACTCATTAACTCCACTCCAATAGCCTTAAGCTTTCCTACAATATGAATTCTTGAGAATGTTACACACAATGATAGAATTATGAAAATGAAATAGTAGACACTATAAAATTAGTTTATATGTAATGGTTTTAGCCTCTAATTATTTAATATTTTATAATAAGATAAGAGAAATATTAATCCAAATATTAACAACACTAAATCAAAGAATTACTAGCCTACTAATTATTCTTTCTAACAATAAACATGATTTTTCTGTGAATAAAACAAGACAATACCTATAAGTATAGAACAAATTTATCATAAAACTATTCAACTGTTAAGCTAAATACAAGATGTATAATTTGAAAACAGGGGATTTTTGAAACTAATAGATCTGTACGTACCTGATGCCAAACTGAAGAGGATTCTATTGGCAGAAGAATTCACAAGAACTACAATATTTTCTGCATTTGCATACTTGAGAAGATCTACAGCTCTATGTCTTCTTCCATTCCTGTCAAAAAATGCAGCACTAATCTTGGTGCGTTCCAAATGATCCAAACTATATCCATTGTAGGGAAGAGCACCTACTTCAGGAATCCCATTGTTGAAAGAAAAACTCCAAGTAAAAAGCTTGTTTGGTTTGAAGACATTCAACTTCTCCACCCATTCATATGATTCATTCACAAGCTTCTCATCCCAATTCATTTTCTGAATATATTCAGAGCTCGCTCTACTGTATAGTCCACCATTGATAGCCGTTCCACCTCCCAAAAATCTCACCCTAGCCAATTGCACTCCATCTTCTGAGGAAAACCCCTCCACTGCATAGGGATAATTTTTGGAATCCCCCACATTCTTGAAAAACCCTTTCAAGTCCTCAACATCGGGATTTCCATAAGGAGAGTCTCCCCTCTCCAATAGCAAAACAGAGTAGTGGTATGAGAGAGTTGCTGCCAGGGGACACCCCGCTGTACCTCCTCCAACCACAATGTAATCATATGACCTTGCAGCTTCCTTTTCAGCATTGGTTATCATAAATGGATATGGGTACTCTGCAAACATCAAGCACAGAGAATTACATATCAATGTCGCAGACTATCCCTAAGCAAAGAAACAATTGTATATGGAAGTCTCTAAAAAAGATATTGATTCCAGACTAAAGTTTAAAAATTTGTACTGACCCAAATTAGTTGTTTCTTCTTTTCTAGCTTTTTAGACATAGCATTGATAATAATGGCATTGTGCCTAGCCATTTTATGATTTTGTTCCATGATTTTTTTCAAATTATTTTTTATTTTAACCATTTCCTCTTCCATAGACTTGTATTTCTCCTCAATATCACCTCCTTTCTTTCCAATGCTACTCTTATTCAGTTTCCCTTCTTCAATGGTGAGGGTGGCTAGCTTCAGCTCCAGCTCCTCCGACTTACTGTACAAATCCTTGTTTCTTTGATTGAGCTCATTAATTTCTTGATAGGCCCACTTTAAGACCTTGAAAATGTCATTGATTCCATTTCTAGTAGAGGCTAGAATGTCACCAGATTGACCCCGGTCTAATATGAGATTAACATCTCCCAAGTTGGGGGAGCTAGGGAATTTGGTACCTTTGAATCTGAAAGAGGAATGAGGGGAGGGCATAGAATTTCTACTAGCTTCAGGGTTCTCAGCTTTATCTTCTATGGAATCCATAGAATAGGAAACCAACTTGTTGGTAGGGGAGCTCTTAGGAGTAGGATTCTTTAAGGGGGCAGAGTAGTCGGGTAGGGACTCAAGGTTAGCTTTAGCAAGCTAGGGTTTTTTAGACTAGTTTTTCTTAATAGACATCTTAGAGGATGGGTGGGTTTCAAAAAATCTCTCCTTGTTTGGTTGAGTCTCTGAACCCTCACTATCGGTATTATAGTCCTTAGACTTCAAAGAGGCCATAGGTTTAGATAAAGCTGACATTCTTTGATAGTGTTCGTAAATTATCCTAATAAGACCAGGATGAAGAATGGGGTATCTCTTGGGGTTTTTCCTATGGTCCTCAAGGCTATTACTCAGTGAACATAACGAGTAGTGAGGTAAAGAAATTTGTACCTTATGGCGGAAGTGGTTAAGAATGGTGAAATGATGCACATACACTCTAGTAAATCTCTCGTCTAGACTAATATACTCCATGATAACACAAAGTACCTTTCTCCAAAGTGCCTTGATAGTATCAATTTCGAAGTAGCTGTTAGAGATTTTAACCAGTTTTAATTTCTCCTTGTCCTTCTTAGGAAGACTGCCTCATTAGAGAACCTTCTGTCACAATAAAACTTCACGCCCTCAGTAGACATTCCAGTAATCTCCCCTATAATATGCTCATCCAACTTAACCTTTCCTCCAAAGAGAATGATTTAGCCATTGTTCTAGTTCTACTCGAAGTAATCTGTAGCCATAGAGTCGGTCCCATGAAGTTTTTCTAGATATGGGACCATCCCACCTTTTTCAATCTGCTCCCAAACCTTCTCATTGCTAGTGTGCACCTCATAGCTTTTAGGCTCAACTCTTTTCCTGTCCCCCCCCATTTTTGTTTTCTCCTTACTACAGACTCTACCAGCACCGAGGACCTGTTGCAAAATAATGCAGCTATTCCAATGCACCCACAAAGCATGCCTCTTTTTCTTCCCTTCTAAGTAACATGACGCGCCCCCATAAAATCTCTTGATTTCGATGTACCTGGCCCCTTTCTCTTTAATCATTAATTGTATTTTCCTCTTTCCCATGCATACATCATAGTCTAGTAATGTCCTGACTTTGGTTCTCAAGTCCCTACAATTCTGCCATGTGTTCAGTCCTTGCTTCCTAACCCCTTCATTCACAAAGTAGTCTGCCACACTGTTAGATTCCTTGTAGATGTGTGAAACTTTAAATTTTTCAATTTTTTCTAGAATATACTTTGCTTCGTCTATCCAATTCTTTATCATCCATGAGGGTGGGGTCCTTCCTAAAAGATAATCAATAATATTTTTAGAATTTCCTTCAAGCCATAAGTTTCTTATATTCAGATTGTAAGCTAACTTTAAAACTTGAAAAGCTCCTATAGCCTCCGACACATGGTTAGTTTGATGGCCAAGGGATATAGCTACAACCACCATAAATTCTCCGTTTGAATCCCTTAGAATACCTCCACTTCCAGCCAAACCCGGTTTACCCTTCACAACTCCATCAAAGTTGGCCTTACGCCAGCTATTTGGGGGAAAGGTCCACTGAACACCCTCCCTGCTTTTCTTAGCTGGCTTGGAAGTAGATGAGATTCCCACTTTAATACTCCAATCTTCTGCTATCCTTAAATCATAGGGAGTGCACACCACAACTTCCAGATTAAGAGCTTTTTGGGGAATCACATTAAAGTGTTCCTTTATGAGTCTAAAGATTTTCTCAAAGACATTATTCTCTGACATCTCCATATCCCAGGAAAGTCTATTATTGTGTTCCTTCCATACACCCCAAGCAACAAAAGGGAATGGGTATGTGCAAGATCATGATGGGCCAAAAAGTGGCAATATGATGGGTATGTGGCTAACAACTTTTTTTTACCCAAAATTGATGAAATGAAAAGGGTTTTTAAAGGAGATTCTCAACTTTCCACCAATATAAATTATAATTTACTTTGAATTTAATAAGTAATTATTATTCATTTTCTATTCAAATTACAACTAAAGTCTTGATTGATAGAATGATTGAAAAACATCTATAGCTTTCAAATGGTATAACTTTTTTTGAATCTAAAATATGCATCACATTGTATGCTTCATATACTATAGGATTAAAAAAAGAAAAAATTGAATTTCATCAAGTTTTGACCAAGTTGAGGTGGTCAGACATACAAGTTTTTATATTTTTTAAAAGTTGTAATAAAAAATTCATAATTAATTATTTACTTGGAAAAAAATTACAAAAAATATGCATCACATCTAGAAATGAGTCCTCTACTTATATCTAAAATATTATAAAAAAAAATTATTATTTTATTGTGGTTAGGGTGGTCAAGTAGACAAGTACTTATCTTTTTCCCTGAAATTTAAGTACTACTGCATTGAAATTTCAAATTTTCACCAAATAGTTTTTTTTTTTAAAAACAAACCTAGTAGTTTAGAAACTACATTCAATTTGCTATAGATTCTATTCTTACATATTTTTGAAATAATATAGATAACTTATTCAAATTTTTATGTCAAGTTGCCTAATACTTATTTTTCTAATTTTTTTGCCACTTAAGGGCCTATTTTTTCCATGATGATCCTACACATACCCAAATAAGAAGGCCCATAACCTTCGAATATAGGGGTTTTGAGTAGGAGCTATCCATTGTAAGAAGAACTCTTCAATGGTCTAGGGGAAGACCCAAGAGAGATTCCAGATAGCTAATAATTTTCCCCAAATTAAGGAAGCAAACAGACAGTGGAGGAACAAGTGGTTGGCTGACTCCACCTCACTCTTACAGAGGTAGCATCTATTGGGGATTTGAAATCCCTATTTACAAAGATTGTCCACCGTGAGAACCTTATTCTAAAGCATTATCTAGAAGAAGATAATAACTTTTGGAGTTGGGTGTTTAATCCAAGCTTTAGACCAAAAGGGAGGGGGGGCTTGAGAAAGGGACAACAAAGAGATAGCCGAAGAGACAGAGTAGTTACCCGAAGAGTTATCCATCTAGATAAGGGTATCATCCTGCTGATTCTGTCCCAAGCTGACAGCCTTTAAGGAAGATTGAAGTTGAGCCAAATCCTAACTGATCACACTTAAGTTCACCCAGTATCCTTCAAACCAGTAATCTTTGACAAGTTCCCTGAAAGCAGCTTTATATTGCTCTGCCCATCTATTGAATCCTTAAAGAGCCATTTATCCTCCCAAAATGTAGCTTGATTACCACTTTTGATGTGCCATCTTGTCCCTGATTCTAGAATTTTTCTACTAGCAATCATATCATTCGAGCAAGCTGAACCACGTGGGAGGACAAGAGAATCTAGTAGAGCTTTGAGGGTCATACCATCAGCCATATATTTAATTTTTTAAGATATCTCTCCATTCTCCGTCAGACGAGAAAGATCTCCATATGTGTTTGGCTAGGAGAGTTGTTAATAATTCTAATTTTTCTAAGACCTAAACCCCCCAATGTCTTCGGTCTACAAACCAAATCCCACCCTATAAGAGGCATTCTCTTTCTTTCCTCCACTCCAGACCAGAGGAATCTTTTCTGGATCTTTTCAATGGCCTTTGCATGTTTGGTAGGGATTTTGAAGAGGCTTAAAGCATAAATTGGTAGATTCTATAGAGAAGCTTTAAGAAGCTGAATTTTTCCAGCTTGGCTCAAAAGAGCTCCTTTCCAACCTGCCAACTTCTTTATGAACCTGTCAACCAAAGAGAACCAAAAGGAGTTTGGAGGTTTGAGGCATAACAAAAGTCCAAAATAGGAAGAAGGTAATGAATCCACCCTACTATCAATGATTCTAGCAATCTTGACCTGTCTGTGCTCAATGGTATTGAAGAAAAAGATGGAACTCTTATGTTTGTTGACCTTCTACCCAGTCGCCTTTTCATACACAACCAATTTTTTTTTCGAAGTCTTAGCCTTATTCACAGAAGATCTACCCATCAACATAGTGTCATCAACAAACTGTTGGTGAGAAAATATTAAATTCATGGAAGGACTAAGACCAACAAGGGACCTCTGTTCGATCAATCTCTTAAGATTCCTTCCCAGGCTTTCATCCATTATAGTAAAAAGAATAGGTGAGATAGGGTCACCCTATCTTAAGCCTCTTGAATTTTTAAAGAAACTAGAAGGATATCCATTAACAATGATGGTTGTGGAGACCGTGGTAACCAACTGATTCACCAGCTGAATGACTTTGTTATTGAAGCCAAACCCCATTAGGATTTTGAATAAAAACTCCCAGTCAACACGGTTGTACGCTTTGGAGATGTCCAACTTGAGAAGAAACCCTTTAGCTTTAGATTCCACAAGTGAATGAATATTCTCATGGATTGTGACTATTGAATCTAATATTTTCCTTCTAGGAACAAATCCATTCTGCTGAGGGGAAATCAATGAAGGAAGGATAGAAAGGATCCTTGAAGTCAACACCTTAGAAATGATTTTATAGAGAGAGTTGCAAAGACTAATGGGTCTAAATGCCTCAAACTCCATTGCCCCTGCTTTCTTAGGAATAAGGACCACGAAAGTAGCATTCAATTCCTTAAGGAGCCTTCTGGGACCAAAGAATTCCTTTACAACATTCACTATATCATTTTCCATGATATCCCAAAACCATTGAAAAAAGAACATAGGAAATCCATCAGGCCCAGGAGCCTTGTTTCCTTTAAAAGAAAAGATAGCTTTCCTGATTTTCTCCATAGTGGGAATGGCCGTAAGCTTTTCATCCCTAACAAAAACCTTGGGGATGGCCTCTAATAGAAAATTTTGATCATTTTGATTAATTTCCCCATTCACCGAAAGTAGGTTATTATAGAAGAGGACAGCTTGCTTTTTGATGTCTTCCTCTTCCTCAAATCTAGTACCATTAACTTCTATGGAAGCAATTCTATTGGCAGCCCTATGTTTTGAAGTAGATAAATGGAAGTAACTTGTATTTAAATCTCCACCAGATAGCCATAACACCCTCAACCTCTGCCTCTAGAACTCCTCCTCTTTTGCTATTATGTCGTGCAGCTTCACCAGCTACTCATTTTTTCTATCCTTAATATTTTCAATGTGTCCTTCCTTCTGGATTTTGTACTGGATCTCCGCAAGCTTCATTTGAAGTTCAGATTTAATGCCAATATTTTTTCCAAAGGATTCTTTTTTCCATCTTCTTAAATTGTGTTTGACTTCTCTAAGCTTTTTAGCAATTTTGAACATAGTAGTTCCTAAAACATCAATATTCCACCATTTCCTAATTTCATATGAGATTAGGGGATGGAACAACCACATTCTTTCTAATCTAAAGGGCGAGTTTTTCTTCACCTTTATAGGGTTTTCCACAAAACTTATGGAAAAGTGATCCGACCCAACTCTAGAGAGAGCTTTAAGAGAGAAAAAATAGCTTAAAAGTCACTGATGAGAAATTAAGGTTCTATCTAAGCTAACTTGAATTAGATCCTTACTAGTTATTCTATTCGACCATGTGTACTGAGCCCCTTGCAAATCCATATCAATCAACTCCTTGTTGTTGATGAAATCAAAAATATCAGACTTACTCTCCTAGTTCACATGAGACCCTCCAAATTTCTCCTCGTTCAAAAGGGGTGTATTAAAGTCGCCCATGACTATCCAATGGTCATTATCAAAAATCCTGTGGAAAGTAGAGAGCTCGTTCCACCAAGATTTTCTAGCTCCTTTCCCATTGGGAGCATAGATATTTGACTGAATCCAACTAAAGTTATCTCTGATATGTGTGAATTTAGTAGCCACATGATTGTTTCTTTCCAACAAAGGTTCCCCTTTGATGAAGCTATGGTTCCAAAAAGTAGCTATGCCTCTTGACGCACCATTTGAACTGTTTCCTTGAGTCCCATAGTTCTGAAACATTTTGATCTTCTCCACCTTTTCTTTAGGAATTTTAGTTTCTTGGATGAGGAGAATATCTTGTTTATGATCCCTAACAAAATTGTGCAAAACATCCATCTTGTGAAGGCTATTGAGCCCTCTTATATTCTAGGACATAATCTTCATATCTTACTAGGGGATTGGAAGATCTCCAGAATGGTATTTTGAACACCATCCACTATATCTTGAAATATTTCATGTTCTCTCTGCCATTTGCTCAATCTTCTGCCCTGGCCAAGCTTAGTGGCACCACAATCTGCCTTTGCTCTTGTTCTGGTAATAACTCCACTCAGAGTATTCTGATGTTTTCTTTTCTCCTTCTATTTCTTAGAATGAGAGAGGAATTCTTCCCAATTAGTGTCTTCTTGGCTCTCCATCTCTCTGCTAGATTCCCATTCCTTGTCATTCATTCTTCTTTGCTCCCAAGGGAGGGTATCCATTAGGCCATTCCTAGGCTGATTTAGATTTTCACTCGAAATTTTAGTATCCTGGCTCAGATCTTCATAGGTGTCCTTTAAAAATTTCGGGGTTGTTTTTTCTGAGGGATTAAGAGGGTCACTTAAAGGGGAGCATTCGATAGAAGTCGCGTTCAGGATTGGAATGCCAATATCCAAAGACAGACCTTGGATAGGAATGTCCTCCAATCCAGGAAACTCATTTTCTTTTTCTTCTGGTAAGATCTTAAGAGTAAAGGAGACAAATTCCTCACCCCTTTTCCTTTCCTCCATATTTTCCAATGTTCTTTCCTCATCTTCCCTTGGACCGATATTATTTTTTGCTCTTGTTTGGTGATTAGTCTATGCATTAGGGTCCTTAGATTTTGTTTCATCAATATTGTCAGACGTATTCCTCTGAGTTTCATTTTTCCTACCAACCTCCTCACTGGTATTGATTGCTTGTCCTTCCCCATCATTTTTCTTTATCCAGAAAATCTTAGGATTGGACGAGTGATTTTCTTTTTCTTTACTAACATTTAGTGGGCATTTCCTAGCCCAATGCCCCGATTTCCTACATTTGAAGCAGGAAAAGGGAATGGATTTAAAATCTATAGTTTGTGTCTAGGTTCCCAACATAGATTGAATATCTATTGAAGAAGGAAGGTCAACACTTTGTGAAACTCCTACATAGATTCTGGAAAATACCAACCGCTTTCTAGCTGCTATCATAGGGTCAATAGAGAGAACTTCACCAAAGGAACTACCTATGCCATTGAAAATGTCCTCATTCCAGTATTCTAGAGGGATACTTGGGAGTCTAGCCCAAACTAGAATGTTCTCGAAGATAGAATCAGAAAGGTCCAGGCGGGAGGTCCACTTCTTTAGGGCCAAGGAGGATTTTCCAATGACCCAGGGTCCTCCACTACTAACAACCAAGATATCCTCCTTATAGGTAAACTCAAAGGCAAAGAAACCTCTAGGAAGAGTAGCCACAAAAACTTGCCCATTTGTTCTCCACTTATTTTTAACAAATTCCTTGACCACCTCAACATTTGGTCTAGGGCCCATAAACTTTCCAACTAGAACTTTTTCCATCAAAGCAATATTATGATCAATGATAGGATCAGGCACAAAGATGGCAAACTTACCTTTCGCTGGGTCAGAATGGTTACTCACTGGAGGGAAAATCGATTTACCATTTGGTTTGATTCCAAACAACGAAGCCCAAGGTCTATGGTTAGCTCCTTCCCTTTCAACAGTCCCTACCACCACATTGGAAATTTTTCCCTTTCCACCTTGTTGACCTTCAGGGGATCCCCCCTAATATGTCTTTCCTCCCGAGTACACCTAGATTTTGTTTCCAGTGTCCTCATCAGATTCAACCTTACCTTTCTTCGCACTTGGAATGTGTGCCGATTCAGTGTGGGATTCCTCAGATCCTGCTCCACGACCTGTTCCATGGTTTAGAGATTCAAAAATTTTCTTTTCTTGCCCGTGCTCCATTTTTGAAAATGTGAACAAAATCCTTGACGTTAAAAGGGTGTGAATAGTTATTGTAATGAACATAAGGGTTATCTTTAGGATTTGTGCTCTTAAGCCAAAGCTCACCCCTTGATAAGGGAAATGCTACTTTACTTATAATAATTCCCACATATTGTATATTTGTGGCATTATTTTGTTGAGAAAAGTTGCTAGCCGCAATATAGAGTTGTGAATTGTCTACAATGCCCACTACTTTTTTTCTAAAAGAAATTTCATGTGGTTTTGGAGATTATATTATGGTTGTTGAAAGAGGATTATCTTGAACCTCTTTCCCTACTTAGGGTAAATCTAAAAGAACAGTAATATTCAGCTTCTTAAGTTGTTATGCCAGTCCAATTCCACTTAAGAGGAGAAGTTGAGCGCTACGTATGGTTCTTGCTGACAAAATTAGCTCACTTTTGGTAGATAATTGGTTAATGATACTTGATAATACAAATTATTAGTGCCACTCATTAACTCCACTCCAATAGCCTTAAGCTTTCCTATAATATGAATTATTGAGAATGTTACAAACAATGACAAAATTATGAAAATAAAATAATAGCCACTATAAAATTAGTTTATATGTAATGGTTTTAGCCTCTAATTATTTAATATTTTATAATAAGATAAGAGAAATATTAATCCAAATATTAGCAACACTAAATAAAAGAATTATTAGCCTACTAATTATTTTTTCTAACAATAAATAGGATTTTTCTGTGAATAAAACAAGACAATACCTATAAGTAAAGAACAAATTTATCATAAAACTATTCAATTGTTAAGCTAAATACAAGATGTATAATTTGAAAACAAGGGATTTTTGAAACTGTTAAGCTAAAGTTTAAAAATTTGTACTAACCCATATTAGATGTTTCTGCTTTTGAAGAGAATTGATGGTGATGATTTGTAAACATCAGCGAGCATGCAATTACAAAGAATACTATCTCCATATTAATTAACCAATCTAATTGATCTTCTAAATAAATATTTTGTGATGTGAAATACTTGCACTCGATGCAGTTACTTATAGAGGAGATGTAAGAATGATCGATATTATGTCCGAAATAAGGATGATGTTCATTTAACCATATTTTATATGCAGCATACCGAGTGCACATTTGACCCGTAAATAATGATTTAACTAAAATTCAACAGTCGTCGTTTGTTTTGTCAACAAAATCCCCTTTGTTTGAAAAGTTAAAATAAAAGAAAAAACTTTGTCAGTTAAAAAAACAATGCAATTTAAAAAAAAGTTTGAATGAAAACATAATTAATTTCTATATTAATTTAACCTACCACTTTACAATGAAAAAGAATTTATCAATATCATTCAATAGATATTAGTATTCCAACCCTTCTACACTATAAATAAATAAAACAAATCCCACAT
>VDFB02274714.1:29088830-29096330 GCA_007258455.2 Sequoia sempervirens | reverse complement strand
AAGGGAGAGAAATAGAGATAGAAAGAGAGGGAGACAAAGAGAGAGGGAGAGATGGATGGATAAAAAGATAGAGATAGAAAGTTATATAGAGAGAGGTGGAGAGAGGGAAGATATATATAGATAGAGGTAGGGAGAGGTACATATGAGGAGATATATAGAGATATATGGGAAGAGAAAGAGAGATATATCTTTATATCTTCGTTTCCCTCCCTATCTTTATATTATTATTATTTCTCAATCTCTTTCTTCCACTCTCTCCCTTATTTCTCTCTATATTTATCTTCCCTTCTCTCTTCCTTTATCTATCTTTCTCATTTCTTCTATTTTCCTATTTCCCTCTCCCTATATTTATCCCCTTACTATTTTTTTCTATCCCTATTTATCTCCCCCTCTCTTCCCCCTTTACCCCTTTACCTCTTGACCTCTCTACCTCTCTATATATCTTTGTCTCATATTTCTCTTTATCTCTCTATTTCTCTATCTCTCTTTATGTGACTATATTTATCTCTCCCCTCTTCTCTCTTTTCCTCTCTCTCTTTCTATCTCTCTTCCTATCTCTATCTCTTTGTCTCTCCATATTTATTCCTGTAAATCTATACCTCTAATTTTTTATCTCTATCTCTCTTTTTATTTCAAGCAATATTATATCTCCCATGTTTATAGAGAGGGGAATATGCTTGCTAATTTTTTTTCCAATTATGGGGTGAATGATTTTTTGGAATGGGGAGAACATGAACTTCTTCCCCTGGAGGCTCATTCTATAATTCACTATCTATCCCAAAGGTGTTGAGAGGAGATGTTCTTTTATGATGGTGTGTGGTCACTTGCTCCTTATGTTCTAAGTTTCTAGGGTTTTATGCTTACATATTTTTATTTCTCTTTTGAAACTTCATTTAATGTTGAACCCCCCTATTTAATCACACCTAAGGAAACCTCCTAGCAGTCCTTCCCTCAATTGACTCATCTTGGTTGAGGGAGCTCTAGGCTTTCCTAATGAATTGAAGAGTGCAATAGGTCCCCATAATTGTACCATCTCCTAAAATATGGACTACTCTATTTCCTTCTTTTAGTAGCAAATCAATAGAGAAGTCAAATTCCCTCTTTGGTGGTAATTTTGCCAGTTCCTCTAGAAACACATCCTCAAACCCTCTAAGGAAAAGGTAGTCATCAAGCACTAGTTTCATCATATCCATATCATAAATGTGAACATACATGGAAAATAGCTTCATTTCCACCTTCTTTAGTTGCATAGAAGAAATTTACCTAGGCTCCAAAGGTCTCTATAAGCCCTGAATCTCATCATGATTCCCAAATTCTTCTAAACAACTTACAATCTTATTCTCAAAATTGACTATCTCCATGTGTTTCATGAACTAATTGATACCAAAAATCCCATCATAGGATCCTAAAGGGGCTAGCTCTAGGTTGATTTGAGTCTAAAAACCAAGAAGTTCTAACTCACTACAAGAAAGATATGAACCTACCCTCTTTTCTACCTAATTCCCATATTGAACCATCCCTGACTTTTTAATATATCCTAGTCTAACTGGTAACATGGAAATTATTTTAGGATCTACAAAATATTTAATTTCCCCAATATCAATTAATACAAAAATAATGTGTTCATAGAGGTTACCAAAAAAATGGATGGGTGAGGCTTGAAATTATGCTTGCTTGTTATTCACAACTGCATGAATCTAGTGTTGACATTCTCCTTTCCAGTTCTTTCCCCTTTGTCATGTTATTTGTTGAGGGAAAAAATTGCCATAATTCTCTCCTCCACACACAAATCATCTACCATGAGAATTTTTTTTTCCATTATGACCATCCTTCCAATTATTGTTATTGTAGTAATTAGGTCTTTGGTTGTTTCTATTGTGATTCCCTTCTACTCTTTCTTTGGAATTGTTGTCATGCTTTAGGTTTCTAATTTAATGATTGTTGCCTCCTTACTAATTATTATTTTGAAATTTCATTTTTCCAAACCTAGCATCTATATTATTACAAAAGTTGGTTGTCTGTTGAGGTTTCTGCTCTTGTTTGATGGCCTTCTCAAAAAATTCATCCATAGGTAACTAGCCATAGATGTCCACCCTTGTTGCTATTTGGGGCTTCAATCCCAAGATGAACATTGGGATGTCAAATCATTCATCGAACTATTACTCTAGAACATACTTAAGCAATTATATAATCTTATCCTAGTTCTAAGTCACCATCAAAGTAGCATGTATCAAGTTCTAGAATTTAGTCATATTTCTATCAAATAAGATTTGAGGTAACCATCTCTTCCTAGAAAGTAGAAGAAAAGTTTCCTAGGTGATTTATCTAGGTAACAACTTATAATTTTTCACATTATCCCACTAGGTAATTTCTTCTCCATCGAGTTCATACATAACTCACATATCCTTGGTCTCATCTAATAGATTTTAGATTTCAAATTATTTCTCCATATCAATAATCTAGGCCTTCATATCACGTCTGATGGTTTTTCCAACAAAATTGGGTGGATAAAATTTCTTGTTGTCCTTACCGAATTCTATTGAAATCCTTCCATAGTTATTTTATGGGTCTTCATTTCCTCAAAATCTATTCATATCAGTTTTATCTAACTTGTTGCTCCAATTAATCCATACTATTCCTTGTTTTAGTCAAGAGGTTTAAGATCTAACCTAAACTACTAGTTTGATCATTATCTAGTCCACCGTGCTCATTGTTCCTATCTTACTCTTTACTGATTTAACATTTCCTAGTTTGTAGCATGGTTACTAATCAAAATCTTGAAACATAGAGTTACAACTTAGCATTGTAGGAAAAAGGCCCTAATTTTAAACCTAGTTCTCTGATACCAAATGTAAGGATCATGACCTCAAAAGATTAATTAAATTCACAAGAAAAATAATTTATCCTATCCAAGATAATGTGGTATTTTTTCTTAAAACTACAAATAAGAATTTTAATAAGGTTTAAAGGAACTATAGGAATGCTGATAGGAAAGTTATTCAATATTTTCATAGTCATTTTAAAATTTCAGACTAGCCACTATTACAAATGCAATAGCCTTGGTAGATATGTATGTTGAGTTTGGAAGTTCAACACAAGTCACTTAAGATGCTTTAAAGATTTCTTGAAATGCTACAAAATAGGAGCATTAATATTACTTGTATGTATACCAAAAAGAAACATCCTAAGTACATGTTTACATTTTAGACACATAAAATTGACCTAGGCCTACAAGCTTTATTTTCTCCATATTTCTTCTTAACATAATTAATTTTTTTAATTATGTCCTATAGTCCAAATTCAACTATTAATTAAATAATTCTCAATTATTTGATGAATTCATATATTTTATTCCTCCTAACTATTTAAATGGGTGAAATCACAATACTGTGTCTCATTTTTTGCCAAAGATGGACATTTACATCAATGTTTTTAATTGAATCTTTATCTTCTGACACCTATAACAGCTAAACCATTAAGAATTTGAAGATGATGTGAACTAGTGATTTGTGGTCATTTGTGTGTAGATTCTAATTTTTGTTTTTTTTAATTTTTTTGAAATAAATCATGAATCTTTCAACATCTCCTTTAATAACTAGTTGTAGACAGAAAAAAACATTTTCAAAAAGTAATATTTGTGTCATACAATATAACATTTTTTCTATAAAGGATTAAATTCTAATTTTTGAAATATAAATTCTCAACATCAATATCTAGAGAAAGGATATTTTTTCATAATTTTTTTTTGCATTATTTTTTTAAAATTAATTTTTGAAGTCAATATAACTATAATTTGGACATATGTTTGTGTCATACAACCTAACTTTTTGTGTATATATCATTTTTTTTTAGTGAAACAAGGACATCAATACCTAGGGAATGGGTATTTTTTGAAATTATTTTACAATGGTCTACTATTTTTCCACCTCTACACAACAAAGAGCTTAATGTTTAGAGAAAATCCCATGTTTAGTAAAAATTGAAAATTAAATACATGATAAAATACAAATATATCAAACCTATACTTGTTGGAAAGCTCGTTTTGAGGGTTACAATCTTAAAAAATATAATTTTTAAATGATGTTATTTAATCCTTCAAGGTAAAGAAAAAGTAGTTTTATTCTAGCATTTTGATAGGTGTGAAGGAGACTCCATTGTGGGTATAATTTAATACTAGAGGGGTTCTATCCAAAGGGTTTTGATCTAAAGGGATCTTATCTATCCCTCTTAAATTGAAAACCTTTAGATGGAGCCTCTCAAGACTTAAATCATTAGTTTTTTCTAAAAAAAGTGATTTCACGCAAAAATCAACATGTCCCAAAAGTGAGACACACTATTGTGGCAGCACCCAAATAAATCAATTACATTTATTTTATTTAAATGTGCCACTAATTTCATATGTCTCTATATAATTAAATAAATTTATAAATTTATTTAATTATTATTTGTCCACTTTCTTCCTAATTATTTAAATAAATAAACTTTATTTGTTTATTCAAATAAGTCATTAATTCTTTGTGTCCTCTTATAATTGAATAAATTTCTTTGATTTATTTAATTATTATCCACCTTGGATTTTTCTAGTTTTAAATAAAATAATTTATTTAAAATTGTCCACTTTCTATTTTCGCACTAAGTAAATAATTTAAAATAATTATTTACTGTCACTTGACCCCACCACTTTTGAATTAAATTATTTTTTAATTCAAAAGGTCAACTCAATCTTTAAAATAAACTAATTTTAAATTATTATTTGATTCTCTATCAACCTCTTTTTCCGTGCCCAATATCTCCTTGTCACATGCATTCTTGTCCATTGATTTGATTTTTCTAAAATCAAATCTTAACCCTTCATTTCAAATTCTACCCTAATTTTTCCCTAACCCTAATTGTTGGTTGTCACATTTAATTTTAGCCTTGGATCTTAGGGAATTTCTCAACTAACAATCCTTGCCATTCATTCAAAATTGACTTTTCTATAAAAAGACAATGTCAACCTCATTTTGTCACTCCATACCTCTTGACTTCTTGCTAACATACTTAATACTTGTAATTTCTGAGAACATTGTAGCTTTTGAATAGAATCCTTCAATATTTGCTTAGGGCTTTGTCATAGGTCATTAATTGCTCATCAAAATATGAGGGAAAACACCATTTTGTAGCAAATGGAGAAGGGAAATGAAGGTAAATGATGGAGGGCATGAAGGCTGTTTGGTGAAGATTTTCTATTTCTTTATGCATTTTTACTCCATTATACTTCATTATTTAGCTAGGTTTTTGTTTATGCATTTATTTTCATGCTAACTTGAATTTTTTCCTTAGTTACATTGGTGAACCTGATGTGAAAACACTTTTTTTAGATTTCCATCCGATTTTTCATCATTTTTTGATGTACAAGTACGGACTGCCGCAAACACAACTTTCTAAGCCGCATTTGATGCGTCACGATGCATTTTAATTTGTAAACAATGCATCCATAGTACTGATCCACATTTGATAGATAGAATGACACATTTGACCTATTGAAATGCATCTACTAGCTTGATTGATGCATCTATTGTTACAACACATCTGACAGGAAGAGCAACAAATTTTCCTATTATAGGTATACTTTCAGTTTTTTATAGTATTTTCTAGATTTGTCTTTTTAGTTTCATTAGGTTATTACTTTCTGGGTTTACTGATATGTTGTTGGCAACATGTGGCAAGCCAGAAGGAGATACTAACCATTGTTTGTTGATGATTTTATAAATAATTTTCAATCCTAAAGCAACAAACAAACAAATAATCACAACTATAACTTGCATTCACACTTCATAGTTTAAAATGAACATGCATTCACTCATGGGCTTAAAATGAACACAACCTGCATTCAAACTCATCAATGCTAAAATTTACTTGCATTCTCATAGCATTGGCTTAAAAATATTTTTTTTTATAGTCTCCTTTAATAAGCTTGGGTTAAAATGAATGAGTGTTCGGTGTGTCCTATGGTGTAGTAATAACTCCTTAGTGTGTATGCAATTCTCTTGCACCTTGATGTGATCTTGAGAAACAAAAACACATAGGGGTTTTTTCTTTGCAACCCACATGTTTTGATTTGGGCATTCAAATTGTAGATAGGTATAAATCCAAAGGTTTAAATGTGTTGAAAACAATAAACTAATTAAAACCTATCAAGCACCATGAAGCACAAACTAGAATGAAAATAAAAATAAAGAAAGAACATGCAAACCAATTTTCAAACTAGAGTTGATTGATCTCCATGGCTCTTCTCCACCTACACAAGGATGCAAGATTTCGAAGGTTGATTGTTGAAGGAATGTTGGTTGCTCAGTTCTGCAGCATAATGACATGATGAAGATGATAGATGGAAGATTGAAGACTGATTTTGACAGAGTGAAGATGCTAGAAGAATTCGATACAAATGGCCTATGAAAGGTTAGATTTATAGAGTTTTGATGTGGACAGAGATAAGATTTGATAAGATTGATAAGGATTTGATTTTTGACAAAAGAGGAAATACAATGAGATGAGATAAGATTTTCAAAAGATAGAAAGATTTTGATTTATTGTTTTAAAGGAATTAAACAAGATAAGATAAGATGTGAAAAGATAGAAAGATTTTGATTCTCTTTTAAAGGAAATATGATGCAGGAGCATCCAGTGGTGTAAAGGCAATCTTGCATCACCCAAAAATAGTTAAATTTCAAGTTTCTCAATTTTTAGATGTTTTTACATTTTTGGATACCCTTTTCATCATAATGAAATTCCCAATTTATGGTTTTATTTTCTATTCCTGGGTTGAAAGATGTTGTAGTTTTAGTTTCCCAGATTTGCACCTGAAAATCTTTCGAGTTAGATTTGAGGCACTTAGAGCTCCTGGAATGGCCTGAAACTTTCCAAAATTGGCGTAGTGAGTTTTGAGCACGTTCTTGACTTCGAGACCTTTCCAACGGTTCAAACGGTTTGTGAATCAAAGCCCCAGATCAAAAGTTATGGCCCCGGGAAGTTGGCACTTTTAGAAGATATAATTGCAAATGTTCTTTTGAAATTTGAACTTCAAGTTGTAATTTTTGCGCCAAACCACCTAAACTCAAATTTGAATGTTGTTTTGGCTCCAAACTAAAGAGGAGCTCTATTTATGGAGTGGTGGTTTTTCATTTTTAAGGCAACTTTTGGGGACAAGCTCGCATATTGCGAAAGGGTTATTTTGTAGCTTTATGTAACTTGCATGTGTTGTAGAACTTGGGGATTTGAGATCCTCTGCATGTAAGAAGTTCCATTTCCTGAATAATAAAATTATTCTCTTGTTTGTGGGTTATTTTCTAAGTCTCGGGCTACGCCCTCATCAAGTAGTATCAGAGCAAGGTTTTGTTGAGCGTGTGGACAGATCGTCGATCGTGAGGCAGTTCACTCTAGGACCGTGGTTGTGGGTCGAGGTCAAGAAAGATGCCTCAAAGAGTGATGCCTGGTAGGTGTGGTGGTGCCAGAGGTGGT
>VDFB02274714.1:29024866-29085898 GCA_007258455.2 Sequoia sempervirens | reverse complement strand
AAGGAGATTGAAGCAATCTTGGATAGTCGTGTGGGAAGGAGTACCAGAAACAGACAATATAAAGAATATCTGGTGAAATGGAGAGGAAGGCATGTGGAAGACTCATCCTGGCTATCTAAGGTAGTGGTTCACCGTTTGGGTTTTTCTCAACCATCTGAGACGTGACGGGGTCACTTCTCAAATTACCCTAGGTGTCTGATGCAGGAGCATCCGGTGGTGTAAGGGCAATCTTGCATCACCCAAAAATAGTTAAATTTCAATTTTATCATTTTTTAGATGTTTTTACATTTTTGGATACCCTTTAGGTCATAATGGGAATTCCCAATTTATGGGGTTTTATTTTCTATTCCTGGGTTGAAAGATGTAGTTTTAGTTTCCCAGATTTGCACCTAAAAATCTTTCGAGTTGGATTTGAGGTACTTAGAGCTCTCAGAATGGCCCTGAAACTTGCCAAAATTGGTGTAGCATTTCTGAGTGCTCTTGAGTTCGAGACCCTTGAATGGTTCAAACGGTTTGCAAATCAGAGTCCCAGATCAAAAGTTATGGCCCCAAGAAGTTGGCACACTTTCTAGAAGATACAATTGCAAATGTTCTTTTGATTTGGTTTCTAATTTTTTGGTTTTTGGGACAAGCTCACATATTGCAAAAGGGTTATTCTGTAGCTTTTTGTAACTTGCATGTGTTGTAGAACTTGGGGATTTGAGATCCTCTGCATGTAAGAAGCTCCATTTTCTGAATAATAAAATTATTTTCTTATTTGTGGGTTATTTTCTATGTCTCGGGCTATACCCTCATCAAAATAAATCCTAAAAAAGATGAGAAGGATAATTGATGAATTATCCAATTAAATAAATAAATTAGATACACATGAGATTAGATTTTGGAAAGAAAGCAAGAAGATATTTTAAAGATTTTATTAATCAAATAAATATTAGATTTATTTAATTAATGTTGGATTTATGATTTCATCAATTAAATAATATAAATGATTTAATTAACATTAGAAGAATGGATAAAAATTATTTAATTAATTAAATACTATAAATTATTTAATTAACATTAGAGGAATGGATGGAAATGATTTAATTAATTAAATAATAAATTTTTTTTAATTAACATTAGAGGAATCGATGAAAATGATTTAATTAATTAAATAATATAAATTATTTAATTAACATTATCGAGGAATGGATGGATTATGCATAGGAAGGGGAATACATGAAATTAGTCAAATAAATAAGATTTATTTAACTAATTAGATTATGACATGGGTACCTAGGGAAAAACATGATACAAGGTCTCTAAATGATGCAATGTTGTGACAAGTTATCGTAAGAGGACAATTTTTTGCATCTACATTTTGCCCCTCTTTGAGATGATGTTCGAGATGATGAGATTTGTGTCGAGTAACATCATTTCAAAGAAGTTAAGATATAGGTAAAAGAAAATGGATGGTGAAGGAAAGATAGGATAATGATGGAATGATGATGCCCCCTCAAGAGGATGGGTGGGTTGAACAAACACGGGTAGGCTCTCGAAATGAAATGATAAAGGGAGGGATAAGATGAATGATGCAAGATAGAAAGTGGATGAAGGAGATGAATGATATGTTATGCTGCAATGAAGGTGAGCAACCATGATGTTTGATATAGCACTAGACATTATGCACCAAGATATAAGGACCAAGGTGACTATGTGTCTCGTGCCCCAGTGTAATTCAACCTTGTCTAGATGTATGAGGAAGTAGACTTAGAGCATTAAAGTCCTAATGCACAAAAGGTATGATGTGACCTTAGATGCAAAGGATAGTGCAAAAAGCTACTCTAACATACACAAGATATGAATATTAGTTGGAATGATACATATTTGATACAAATGCAAGATAAAATGATAACACACACAAGCAAGCAAGCAAGCATGCACAAATGATACAAAAACAAACAAGGAATTGCCCCTGTTGAGCTATAAACTGATGATTGATTGATTGATTGATGATGATGATAGTGTTGTCATTGTGGGGAGTGACATATCCATAGAGCAACACAAGGATGATGATAATTGATTGATTGATTGGTTTGGTTTACGACAAGATTAGGATCAAGACCAAAGGATGTGATTGGATAATTTGACAAGATTGATTGACTTGATTGGTATGGATTAAGGATTGAATTGCATTTGGATTATTGCTTGGATTGATTCGATTGAGTTGATTGATATGAAGAAACAACTTGTAATGATATGATGATTGATTAGATGATAGGATGTGATGAATCAAATAGAAGAATTGATGTGATTGGAATGATTTAGGTTGAAGTGATTTGATTAGATGATTGATTGATTGAATTGAGAAATTGATTTGATTGGAATGATTTTGATTGATTGGATTGATTAAGAAATGAATTGATTTGATGATAATGATTAGATTGATTAGAAGAAGTGATGTGGTTTGATTTTATTGCTTGGATTTTTGTTGGCTATTTGATTTTTTTGGATTTTTTTTCAGGACCTTTTTCCATTTTTATTTATTTTTGGACTTGTGAAATGTTTTGTTTTTTTTTTGTGGATTTTTGAAATGTTTTGATTATTTTTTTTGGATTTTTGAAATGTTTTGATGTTTTTGTATTTTTGAAATCTTTTGATGTTTTTGGATGAAAATTTGAGTATCCTTTGTGCTAGATACCAATGACAAAGGGAAAACCAAGTCTAGGTGCAAGAAGATCGATGGGATTGATGGATGAAAGGTTGGGTGATGGGATAAGGGATTAAAGGCTCATGATTGATGAATTGAATGGATAGGTCATAGTGAATGTAATGGATGTATGCCTCATAAGAGATCAAGGATGTGATATCCAAAGACTATGTTGCATAGGAATAACATGCCCCATTCTAAGTACAATACTTAGGATTTCTCATGACAAAACTTATGACAATAGGATAATGATAGGCTTGTTTGGAAGGATGAGATATGTCAAGAGATACCCAAAAAACATATTTCAACATTTTGCCCCTATGTCTTCATCAAGATCAAAAGAATAAGGGTGGATGAATGGACTCAATATGAAAGGTATGTATGATGGCTAAAGATGGTAGGTAGGATGGAAATGATATGACATGAATGATAGGTTGGATAGATAAGACATTGTGCCCCCAAGTATAAGTGACATAGAAAATCAACCTACACATAACGCCTATTTGCTAGGTTTTCATCATGGTACTTTTCCAGGGCACCTGTTTACTAGATTTTCACCATTGGATGAAGGGATTTCTCTTTACTTTTTTCTTTTCTTTTTAATTTTTAATTTTGTTTTTTGAATTTTCTGGATAGGAGAAGGGGAATATGGATAGGAGGGACTCAAGTGTCTAGTTCCATAAAAGGTGGTAGTCCCACTAGAGATGGATGTCATCACATGGACCATGTCAAATTTCATTATGCTCATAGACATTGATAAGGGATGACATGAAAGGGATGGATTAGGTAGATGGCAGATTATGAAAGGCTTATGCAATAATGGATGGGGAATAGTGGATGATGATGTGGATTGAATAGGACTTGTGAAAAAGGATGGATGAAAGGTTTATGCAAAAGCATGGACAATAGGAAGGTGATCGGGAAGATATGTAGGATAGTAGTTGAAGGATGGAGAGATGGAGGTATGTGGGATTGTTGTGAAATGGAAGAGAACCATGACCAATGGTTGCACACACTGTGATAAATGTTGAAGCTTTTGATGTGGATGGGGTGTAGGAAGCAATGGAGATGTTTGCTTAGGAAGTGGTGGATGAAGTGTTTTAGGTACCCACATAGGCTTAGTATTTTTATGATTTTTATTTTTCTTGTGGGTTTTAGGAATTTGAGACTTTTGAATAGAGTGGGAATGTGGGGTGGAAGTGGATGGTTGGGATTTTTGTGATGTAGATGCCTCATTTGACTTGCTTTCCTTTTTCTTAGGGACCCAAACCATTTTAGTTTTGGCCTTTACTTTTGGAGGTATGGGCTTATATAACTTTTTAGATGGATTTTGCTTTGATGTTTTGTATTGATGTCCTAAGGCATGAGAACCCTTAGGATTTTTTACTTTATAGGTAGAGGAATTGAAATTCTTGCTTTTGAATCCCATGGGTATGGTGGAATGGGTGGAAGCTTTATGTTTATACAATGTGTGCATTTGTTGGTCATGATTAGGAATGTTAGGGTATTTATGGATGGAGGGATAAGGGGATTGGATAATGGGGATATTAGGTGTTTGGAGAAGTGGAGGTAGATTAGATGGATGGATATTAGGAGTTGGAAGCAATGGTGGTAGATTTGATGGTGGAAGGTGTATGGTCACATGCTTTTGACATTTGTAGGATGATGGAGGGGGGATGGAAACATATGTTTTAGGGATACGATAGGCTTTATGATGAAAGGAGATGAACTTAGGATGGGTGGAGAAAGTACCAACATCTTTAGGTTGTTTTCCTTGGGGTGTATGTCCAAGGCCATAAGAGTGTGGAGGGACTTTGACATGGATGGGCTCCAAAATACCTAGTTCATGAAGGTCTAGACCTTTACCTTGGTGGTTCATGTTTTGGAGTGTGCAATGGATAATGGGAATAGGTGTAGCTGGAACACTAGGCACAAGTTCCTTATTGGATGAAGAAAATGAAGCAAGGGAAGATAATGGTTGTTGTTGTTCTAAGGAGGAACATTCATGAATGAGGGTGGAAAGACCAATAGGATATGATGGAGGACTTGCAATGGGGTTGATAGTGGGTGATGGGGGATCATTAGGATCTTGATTAGCATTGTGTTCACTTAGATCCAAGGTATTTGTTTGATCTTCTATGTGTGCTTGGGAGGCATGTGTCTCATCAAGGGAAGTGGATGTTGATGGATCATGGATAGGACTAGGTGGAGGTGAATTTGAAATATATATCTCATTGATGGGTATAGGATCAAGTTACTCATGGATAGGATCTTCATCATTATGGATATCATCTTGATCATAAAAATGATATAGATTATGGATAGGTTGGATGAAAATGATTTGATATTGATTAGGACTAGGGCTTGGTGTTTTCACATGCTTGGGAGTAGACTCTTGATATAACTCTTGGGTTGCTTGAATGGAAGTGGAAGGGGATTTCTCATGGAGAGACTTGACATTTTCTTGATGGTCAACAACATAGGAGCATGAAATAGGGTGACCTGGACTTATGATGAGAGACTCTTGAATTGGCTCAAGGGGTTGTGGATGACATGGTTGAATTGAAGGACTTGGCATGACGTTTGAAGACTCTTTTGTATGTTCAAGTATATGTGTTGAATGACATGGAGATAGTTGATTCATTGCTTGTAGCCCTTGGGTGACATCCTTTATAGGTGGATGGGTGGATTTAGGTAATCCCATCAATTTATTTTTTATATATCTATATTCAGGGGTGTGACTTGATTTAGAAAGTAAAGAGGCCAATGAATCAGGACTCAAACATGGTGGCTTATGGATAAAATTTTGATTGGATAGTGGTATGATATACTTAGAGGGTTAATGACCTTGATTAGTGTTCCCCTTGTCAATGGTTTCATTAGAACATGAAGAAGTTTGGCCTTGTTGCAAGGTAGAACTTAAGTTCTCATGTCTTTTCTGTGATGTGGCTTGGTAGGTTGACGTGGCATTGACATGCGAAGAAGTGGATGGATTAGATTGGTATGAGGTGGAATTGGTTGATAATGAATGGATAGGGGATGATATTGTGGTTGTTGGATTTGACAAGTGGCCATGAGGTATTGGGCTTGAGCTAGGAGGTGTTGGATTTGAGGTGACTTGTGTGCTTGAAGTTTTTGTATTACGTCATGAAATTTGTGAATGATTTGTTGGGGCAAAGGTGTTTGAATTGTTTTAGCTGTGTGAAGTAGGTGAACAACCTTTTCTGCTATGTCTTCCAATGTTTCCACGGTGTAAAATTTTGTTGATTGGATTAAAGAGATGATGATGATTAGGATATGATATGGAATGACAAGATTGTATGATTTGGATGATGTGGCAAGTGTTTATTGGAAGTTTGACTTGGGAACTATCAAACACAATATTTCACATGTGAATGCATGAACACACACACCAAATACAATGATAAATTTGTCTTTGAAGATTAGATGTTATGATTAAGCAAACACTTGAATACACAACAACAAGCCCTATGACTAGTCAAGTGGGGTATGGCCAATTATGTTTCAAGCTAGTCTACACAAGGTTGACTAAGGATGATTTGAAAGAAAAATCCTACCACACAGCCAGGAGAAAGGGGTAACCCACCCTTCACCTTCACTTCCCAAAGGTATAAAGTTCTTTGGGGCTTAGCCAAGAGTGACAAGATTTTAACTTCCAAACAAGCGTGTCTTTCGATTCACACTTTGATTGAGGTTGTCCCCAAGGGTGATGAAATCCCCTAGCAGACCTCCTATAAAGGGTTTGACAAAAGAAAATCAAGTGAGGTGTTTGTGATCACACACACATTTGATTCACACTCACAATGATTAATTTCCCTTAGATTAGAAATGAAATGTGTGTAAAACAGTTCAAGAACTTGTTCTTCTTAGATCCCAAATCAAGATGTCATGGAAGACAATGGTTAATTTTAGCCTCGATTTTTATATGTGATTGAAAACAAGGTTCATTTTAAGTTCCCAAATCCAAATGTGTGACAAACAATGATTAAGAGATGAAGGATGAAACAAGTGCACTTGGTTATTTTTGCTTTCCAAATTATTGTTGTGAGTGATACAAATGATTCACTTACAAGATAAAAAAATAATATATAATGCAGCCAAAGAAAAAACAAGCTCATCAAAAAATTGCAATTTCAAATACATGTTTTTGACATAGCCGAATTAGATTTTACTATTTGATGATTTTATTGATCTGAAAAATGAAAATTCAAACACGATATTCCTATAATTTTCTAAGAGCTTTCTAGAAATGTAAAGAAATAAAAAAAAATCTTTGTTTTTCTCTCAAAAACATGGATTTGTGAAAACCATACAGAAAATGAAGGTCATATTTTCTCGCATTGTATTTGACCTTGAAATTAAATTTGTAAAACATAGAACCCCATTATAATTTAAAGAGCTTTCCAAAAATATAAAAAAGGTCTAAAAAATTTGCCGATTTGCATCTAGAAAACTAATTTTATGAAGAAAAAAAAAAAATGATAACTCCTACAAAAATGATGATAAACCCTCAATTTTTTTTATTGTAGCCTCTTGAGATGATGTACAAGACTTTGCAAAAAATATTCTAGAAAAATTTGCAGCTATGTAGAAGATATGAAGAAATTGCTAAAACCTGGGGTTTTTATCAAAAAACTAATAAATCTGCAAAACAAAGTCAATAAAACCTACAAAAGCACCATTAAAAGCCTTGTATGCACTACAGAAACCATCGTATGCACTACAAAAACCCTCAAATGTGCTAAAACAAGAATTTTCGTAAGAAAAATCAATTCGAGAACGCGAAATCCTGTAAGAAAACCTCCAGATAAATGTTAAAAATGGGGCAAGGCCCCACGATGGGTGCCAAAATGTAGATAGGTATAAATCCAAAGGTTTAAATGTGTTGAAAACAATAAACTAATTAAAACCTATCAAGCACCATGAAGCACAAACTAGAATGAAAAAAAAAAAAAAGAACATGCAAACCAATTTTCAAACTAGAGTTGATTGATCTCCATGGCTCTTCTCCACCTGCACAAGGATGCAAGATTTCGAAGGCTGATTGTTGAAAGAATGTTGGTTGCTCAATTCTGCAGCATAATGACCTGATGAAGATGATAGATGGAAGATTGAAGACTAATTTTGATAGAGTGAAGATGCTAGAAGAATTCGATACAAATGGCCTATGAAAGGTTAGATTTATAGAGTTTTGATGTGGACAGAGATAAGATTTGATAAGATTGATAAGGATTTGATTTTTGACAAAAGAGGAAATACAATGAGATGAGATAAGATTTTCAAAAGATAGAAAGATTTTGATTTATTGTTTTAAAGGAATTAAAACAAGATAAGATAAGATTTGTAAAGATAGAAAGATTTTGATTCTCTTTTAAAGGAAATAAATCCTGAAAAAGATGAGAAGGATAATTGATGAATTATCTAATTAAATAAATTAATTAGATACACATGAGTTCAGATTTTGGAAAGAAAGCAAGAAGGTATTTTTAAGATTTTATTAATTAAAAAAATATTCGATTTATTTAATTAATGCTGGATTTATGATTTCATCAATTAAATAATATAAATTATTTAATTAACATTAGAAGAATGGATAAAAATGATTTAATTAATTAAATACTATAAATTATTTAATTAACATTAGAGGAATGGATGAAAATGATTTAATTAATTAAATAATATAAATTATTTAATTAACATTAGAGCAATCGATGAAAATGATTTAATTAATTAAATAATATAAATTATTTAATTAACATTAGAGGAATGGATGGATTATGCATAGGAAGGGGGATAAATGAAATTAGTCAAATAAATAAGATTTATTTAACTAATTAGATGATGACATGGGTACCTAGGAAAAAACATGATACAAGGTGTCTAAATGATGCAATGTTGTGACAAGGTATCGTAAGAGGGCAAGTTTTTTGATGTCTACACAAATGAAAAATATTGTGAGTGTGGGTTAAAAGATTTGTGTATGCGATCTCCTCACGTCTTAGTGCAACTTTGGATGACCAAAAAAAAAAAATTCAATTCGCTTTTTTTAACCTTAGAGGGGCCTTCCTCGAAAGAGGGAACGACTCCAATCATTTTTACACTCAAGTTAGTATATGAAAGGATAAGACTAAACCATCAAGTCCTCATGGTATGTAGGCCTTAGCCATGTGGTGTCATTTGAAACTAGGTACCTACCTTTTCTTTTAAAGGTATAAGAACCCCTAGTAAAGTGATCAAAGGATTAAGTGGCTTGTCAGACACTCACAAGGTGTCATGTCCCTGATTATTCAATAAAACCTTTTGTGTAGTTGCCAAAATTATTTCTATTCGTTGGTGTAGCAACGGTCATTGCCAAGCCATCCCACATTCTCACGATTCTTAGTAGAGATGAAGAGTTTGTCATGGGAGATTCATGACAACTCAAAGCTTGGTTGACCTAGAGAAGTGAGTGTCATGGATGAGAGCTAGTGTGGCCAAGCTTCTAAGTAGTCTGCTAAGAATATTTGTGGTTGGAGAAATCCAAGTGGGAATCCAATGAATATAGTATTTTCCATCCATAGGGTTGTTCTTGTATTCAATGTGCTTGTTTCAAAAATTCAAGAAAAAATCATGTGTTTTCCAAGGGTATGTGCAGGATTATCATGGAAAAAACTAGGCCCTTAAGTGGCAAAAAATTCAAAAAAATCAGAGTTAGGCAACTTGACGTAAAAATTTGAATAAGTTATCTATATTATTCCAAAAAGATGTAAGAATAGAATTTATAGCAAATTGAATGTAGTTTCTAAACTACTAGGTTTATTTATAGAAAAAAAATCTATTTAGTGAAAATTTGAAATTTCAATGCAGTAGTACTTAAATTTTAGGGAAAAAATAAGAAGTAGGTGTCTATTTGACCACTCTAACCACAATAAAATGGTAATATTTTTTAATAATTAGATATAAGTAGAGGACTCATGTCCCAATGTGATGCATATTTTTTTGTATTTTTTTTCCAAGTAAATAATTAATTATGAGTTTTTTATTACAAGTTTTAAAAAATATAAAAACTTGTATGTCTGACCACCTTAACTTGGTCAAAATTTCATGAAATTCATTTTTTTTTAATCTTATATAGTATGTGAAGAATAGAATGTGATACATGTTTCAAATTCAAAAAGTAGAAAATGAATAATAATTATTTATTAAATTTAAAGCATAATTTATATTGGTGGAAATCTGAGAATCTCCTTTAAAACCCCTTTTCGTTTCATTAATTTTGGGTTAAAAAAAGTCATAAGCCACATACCCTACACATACCCATCATATCACCACTTTTTTTCCCATCATGATCCTGCACATACCCCCAAGTGTTTTCTGAATCAACAAACACATAAAACATCCTTCACAAATCTGGAAAATCATAGTCAAACTGAAAAAATTTCAAAAATCTCCCAAAATTGCAAGGAAACCAGACTTTATCCAAACTGCAATGCATCCAAGACTTTTTGCAACACATCTGACCTGCTAAACCACATTTGACAAATAGAAAAATGCATTTGACTACTCTGTTATGAGTTTTCTTCACAAAACAATGTAATTGACCTATTGAACCACATTTGTGGTTCTGAACAATGCATATTCTGAAACTACAACACATTTGAGACTCTACAACACGTTTGTTACCTAAAACAACACATTTTCCTATCATTTAGAAAAATCACTATCATTGTCCAAATCCAAGACCAAGCATTTTCAATATATTGCTAAACATCTTTTCCCAGTGGTCCTTGTTAAAAAAAAAGAAGATTTTCTCAAATCATCCATTTTTGCATCTTTTAGCTTCCATTTAGTTGTTACCATAGGTTCACCTTTGCAAATTTTTAGTTGCGTCTTAGGATCCACCTTCATCTTCCAGCATAGACAAACTCTTAAGTCCTCATTTTTGCAGACTTTATCATAGGAAAGCTTGCCATACTTTGTGAAACCTTTGCCTTAAAATGTAAATTGTCATTGGACTAAGTCATTATCAATCCTTTAGTCTTTGTGCTTTGTCATGGGTCCTCTTCCAACACAATGGGGAAAAATTCATCAAACCTTTTATTTGGATCTTCATCTAATTCTATGGGAATGATATCTTCTAATATTTTACTTGGCTCTGCAACCAATTCTATTGAAACAAACTCATCAAACACCTTTGGGAGAAACAAAAGAGGAATTATTGTTCAAGGACCTCAACCAAATGTCAATATCTCATCACAAGTAAATACCAACACTAATGTTCCCCAAAGGAAAAAACAATATCCCACACTACCAGATTTACCAATTTGGACAAGGAAACCAAGTAACACAACACATGACTCCATTTTGTCATCAAAAAATTCAAGGACATCAAATTATGCAAATACAAACTAACACTGTTGGAACACAAATTCCCACATGCGCATCCCATATCCATACACAATAGCACATTCCCACTCAAAATACCCAATAGCAAAAATATATTCTGAATCAAAACGTACCTTCATAGAAGGTGGGAACTTGTGGGATATCTATTATCAACATGTGTGGCACCACAAACAACCCTATATTAGATGCACTAACGACTCAACTTGTTGCCTTGCAAAAACAAGTGGAGAGCATGCAATTGTCGAACTAGAAGACCCACACATCCACTTATGTCCATAACCATTTGACATGAGCTTACACATGCTACCATTCCCTCCAGGATATGTGGTACCCAACTTCTCCAAATATAAAGGAAAGATGAATCCCCTTCAGCATATAAGAGAATTTATGACCAATTACATGGATGTTACATACAAGCATACCTGTCTGATCAAACTCTTCCCTAGAACTCTCGTGGGTCCTACAATTGAATGGTTTTCTCTCTTTCCCAAAGGGATAAAGTCATGGGATGAACTTGTTGATAAATTTGTAGAAATTATGCCTATAACATCAACACTAACATTACCATTTCCACTTTATGTAAGACTACTCAAGAAGACACTAGCAAGACCTTCATTCCATTTTTCCAAAGATGGTGGGGCCTAGAAATTCAATGTCCTATTGAGATACCAAAAAAGTTGAAAGTAAACATGTTTTCCCAAAACCTTGTTGGCCCATTGAGATACAATTTACAAGTCCATTGTTGCACCACTTTCACAGACCTTTTAGAAAAAGGAGTTCAGCTCGAAAAAGCTCTTCTTGCAAAAGGAGAACTCAAATATGCCAACAAGAACACAAACCCAAACCCACCCAACGATAAAAACAAATATTGGGTCAAGAAAAAACATATCACCAATGATGCTATTGTTGATGCTAAAGCAATAAATGTGATAGGTCCTGCAATCACACTGAGAGGAACTCAACCCCAAATCCCTCCTTTAACCACACCAACGCCTACAAAAATTTCCGTCCAGAGTACTCAAGACCAAGGGAGACCACAGAAAACTAGACAATTTCCCAAAAGATCACACACACCCCCTTGGGTGAACCAATTGAAGTTTTCCTTAAGAAGCTCCTCCAGAACAATGTCATAACATTGCGAGACTCTAAATTATATGATCCAAGGTAGTTCAAGCCATCACGGTGGGATGATAATGCATTTTATGATTATCATCGAATAAAAGGGTATAAAACTTCTTCTTGTAGACAATTAAGAAATCTCATACAAGATCTTATTGAATATCACACCATTGAAATAGACGGTCAACAATTTTCTTCAAACTCGGACCATACCATTCATAAAGCCCACTATAGGATCATTGTTTAGGTAACCCCTCTACGTCAAGTCCAAAGACTAACAATTGAGCTAATTACACTTGCACTTCCTTTGACTATTCCAGTGGACCCATAATTAATCACCTCTGAGCTATTGATGAGCATGTTAATAAGATAACCATTAAGAAGACTCTAGAGTGTAATGTCACCACTTGTTGAGGCAAGGTCACAATAGTTGGTCCTCCTGCTAGGCACCCAAAGATCACAATACCCGGTCCCTCTGCCAAATAACCACAACCCAAAGGAAAATTCAATCTTATTGACCAATTGGGTAAAATGCTTGCTCAAATATCCATACCTGAGCTACTACACATCTCACCTGCACATAAAGCCATACTTGATAAGGTCTTACAAGATTATTTCGTACCTACTAACATTTATATCAACCACTTCAAAGCGATGGTCAGATACTTGACTACTCCCCATTACATCACCTTTTCAGACCAAGATTATTCTTCACCTAAACTATCTCACAATGATGCACTGCATGTCTTCGTCCATAAACATAAGGTTGGATGAGTCTTGGTAGATGGAAAAGTAGGATTGAATATATATGCTCCTTGAAATTGGTCAAAGCACTAGGCTTCTCTGATGCATGTGTGGATGCCACCAAAATCATTGTCATAAAGGCATATGATGATGAGGAATGCTCTTCTAGGGGCATTATCACACTTCCTATTCAGGCAGGGCCAATAATTATAGATACAACATGCCAGGTCCTAGATCTTCAACTACCTTACAACATTCTACTTGGTCAACCTTGGATCCATTCCTTAAAGTTTGTACCATCCACCTACCACCAATGTCTAAAGTTTCCTTTTTATGGCATTAAAATTACCATGCCTGGAGATCCTGATCCCTTTGAGTATTGCACCAATTTGAGAGGTATTTCCAAACACCGAGTGCTATCCATGAAGCTTCGAAATCCACCTCTTCCAAATACATTGATCCATCTACACTCACCAAATCATCCACATTCACTCCTTCGACCTCCACCATATCATCTCCTACCATCATCCCAAGTGCCAGCCCTAACATCAAGATCCAAGACAAAGGTTGCAGTGAGTACAAGTTGAATACTGCCTATTGTATCACTAAAATACCCAAGTATCCAAAAGCTTATGGTAGGCCTTGTTTTAAAATGGAGCCCAAAGATATTTGTAAAGTTCCTTCTACAATGAATTTCACAAATTGGGGAGAACTGAACAAAGAAGATATTGAAGATATATCGGCTTGGATTTATAAAGAAATGGAAGACCTACCTTTGCTACCTATACAATAGTATGGAAAAGGATATGAGATGATGAAGGACGAAGCCTATGACAGAATTAGTGGACTTGGTATAAACAAGACTGGAAGAAGATAGCCCATAATACATTCTAGAAGACCAAAGAATCTAGGGTTAGGGATTGAGCTAATCAAAACTAATGGTCCACTTGCCCATGTACTTTTGGGTGAGGGTGTGAATGCTTCTGAAAGTGTCAAGACCATAGAAGATTCCCATACCAAGAGTGACTCCCATGAGTGGGAATATGGTTTTGAAAGATCCTTGAGTGACTATGAGCTTGAAAAAATCTTATAAGAGCCAGGTGAGCCTTCTTTAGATGAAAAATTTAGAAAACGGTTTAACGTTGAACTTCCTAAAGATCCTCCTAAAGTCCCATTGAAAATAGAAGAGTGGGTAAGACTCTTTTGGCTTCATGATGATGACAAACCTGAGCCATCACCTGACCCTATTGACCATGATTTCGATGCATTTTTCCCTTATATTAACCATGATTCCCACTCATTTGACCCCTATTATAACCATGAATCCAATTTTCTTGATTATAATGAAGATGGTGATTGGATGGAATACTCTTGGGACTTTGAAGAAAATTCTGTCTTTACCCTTTCAACTTCAATCTGCATGCTTTCAGCATCATCTCCTCTTTTCACCAACACTAATGATGGCATCTCCCTTATCTACCCACAATTCATTGACTTGGATCAACAAGGCCTGCCCACTATAGGCATTTTTTCAGAATGACAAAGCTATTGCAAAATTCATGGGACTCCATGAAGGAATACCAATTGGCGACCATAAAATTGGATTCACTATAGATCTTGATTCCGCAACATACTTCAAGGAGATTGTGCAATCCTCTAATCACAAAAATAATAAAATTAAATTAAGAAAAGACATGTCTTTAGGTGAAAACTACAAGGCACCTTTTGACGATACAAAAGTAAAACTAAAGGACATATCCAAGGGTGAAAACCTCTCTAAGGTGCCCAAGGATAGAGGATTAGACTTTCTTCCTATTACGGAGGAAAAAAAAGAAATGCTCATTGAGTACACCATAGAAGTTAATATAGCCACACTTGAAGATCCTAAAATGGTTCTCTTTGTAGCCTCTTTGATAGAAGAAGAAAATACTGAATTTCAAAAATTCTTCTTAGAACGTAAGATTAACTTCACATGGTCCTATTCCAATATGCCATGATTGAATCCAACATTATTTTTACATCATCTAACCTTGCTTCTAGACACAGAACCAATCAAGGAAAAGCTACAAAAAAATGCATCCCTAGATTGCCTTGCTAGTCAAAGTTGAGCTCAAAAAGTTACTACATGTGGGGTTCATAGGATTGATAGATTATGTAGAATTGATATCGAACCTCATACTTGTCACCAAGAAAAACAACTAGATATGTATTTGTAAAGACTCCTGAGATTTGAACAAGGCATGTCCAAAACATAACTCTCCACTTCCAAACATAGACAACATAGTAGATCTTACAACAGGAT
Source organism: Sequoia sempervirens (assembly GCA_007258455.2). Taxonomy (NCBI): domain Eukaryota; kingdom Viridiplantae; phylum Streptophyta; class Pinopsida; order Cupressales; family Cupressaceae; genus Sequoia; species Sequoia sempervirens. Next base: position 29,070,638 of record VDFB02274714.1, on the reverse strand, counting down.
AAATGATGTTGTCCCTCATCGATGGTTTCTCAGGATACAATCAGATTCTCATTTCCCTAGAATATCAACACAAAACAACATTCACTTGTCCTTGGGGTACATACTATTGGAATGTTATGCCTTTTGGCCTAAAAAATGTAGGTGCTACGTATCAATGAGCCATGACCATAATATTTCATGATCTCATGCATACGCTAATGGAAGACTATGTTGATGACATTTTGGAAAAGTCCTTGACACACAGTGATCACCTAAAAGTATTGGATAAAATATTTAAAAGGATGGAAGAGTACAAGGTCCATTTGAACCTAAAGAAGTGTCCTTTTGGTGTGACTTCAAGAAAACTTTTTGGGTATATAGTTTCTCACCAAGGCATTGAAGTTGGTCCCACTAAAGTGAAAGCAATCTTATACATGCCTCCACCAAAAGGAATCAGTGAGATCAAAACATTGGAAGGTAGATTATATTGCATCTGATGCTTCATAGCATAGTTAGCTAAAAAATTCCAACCTTTTCAATATCTGTTGTGCAAAGGTATCCCATTGATGTGGACCGACAAGTGTCAAGTGACTTTCCAATAGATCAAAGACTATCTTTTGATACCACTTGTCCTAATGCAAGCCATTGATTCTATATGTTTTTGCAACCACTTCATTACTAGGGGCATTATTGCTAGCATAGAATGACTATGATGAGAAAGAAAGAGCTAGCTATTACCTCAGTCGCACCTTGGCTGGATATGAACTTAACTACACGCCCATTGAACATTCTTATCTCACAGTTGTCCTCATCGCTAAGAAGTTAAGACACTACATTGTAAACCATAAAACACAATTAGTGGCAAAGATTGATCCATTGAAGTATGTCCTCAGTCGGGTAGCATTAACAAGTCAGCTAGCAAAATGGGTTATGATACTAAGTGAATATGACATACAATACATGGAATGCAAAGCTATAAAAGGAAAAGTAATAACTGATCAACTTGTTGATGCACCCATATAAGGCGATCATCCTTTGGTAGCTGATTTACGTGATGAATCCATCTTTCTTGTAGACCCTAAATCACTCTGGAAGCTCTATCTTGATGGGTCCCATAAAGGTTCTCGCTTGGGAGCAAGTATACTATTCATCACTGGACTCAGAATGGCCATAAAAATGAAAATAAAAATCATCCTAGTCTTTGGAGATTCTCAGTTAGTTATCAACCAGGTCAATGATGAGTACAACACCAAGGATGAAAAATTGATGCCTTATAAACACATGGTTGATATTTTTTTGTCATATTTCCACATGATCACTTTTGAGCAGGTTCCTAGGGCACAAAATAAGGCAAGAGACACAATGGATACGATTGGATCTCTTTTAGACATTCAGATCAACATTCCACAATTTGAGTTTTTGGTGGAACAATTGTTGGTTCTTGCTTATGAAATTCCTAAGTAATAAATGGTTTGTGAGCCTGTTGGTCCCAATTCCCCTTGGTATCAAGACATATATGATTACCTCTAGTCCTAGACTCTCGCGCCAAACCTCTTCAATCACCAACGTAAATCCTTTATCTGCAAAGCCACCCATTATGCAATCACCAGTGACACCTTATATCGATGCAACTTTGAAAATACCCTTATTCAATGTCTCAACACTAATGAAGAAAGAAAAAACTTACATGATGTACATGAGGGTATTTGTGGATCTCATTCGAGTGGCCCAACCTTAGCTATGAAAGTTATGAGATTTGGGTATTACTGGCTGACAATGGAAAAGGATGCCCTGTAGTTTGTGAGAACATGTCATCAATGTCAAGTACACAATGATCTAATTCATGCACTTGCGCAATAACTTTGACCAATCACTTATCCTTGGCCATTTACACAATGGAGCCTTGACCTCATGGGTAAAATCCATCATACCTCATCCAATGGACATAAATTCATTATCACTACCATTGAATATTTAACCAAATGGATAGAAGCCATTCCCCTCACCTATATAACCGCCAAGCCGATTTCCAAGTTCATCCTTAACTACATCATCTATCAGTATAGTGTTTCATAATACATCATCATAGACAATTATCGTCCTTTCAAAAATCAAGACATTTGTGAGCTTTGTGAATGCTTCCACATTCAGGACCATTTCTCCATGCCCTATTACCCACAAGGGAACGATCAAGCTGAGGTGTCTAACAAGACAACTATCAAGATTCTTAAGAAGAGTGTCAATGACACTGGTCATGACTAGCATCTACAACTTAACTCCACTCTATGGGCCTATTGCACCAGCATCTGCATGCCTACTGGATCCAATCCATTCACCTTGGTCTTTGGAGTTGAAGCTATTTTGCCCATGAAGGTCAAAATCCACTCTCTTGTCTCCATGAAGGAATTGATTGATGATGAAGAATATCAACAGTCTTGATTGCATGAGATGGAATTGCTAGAAGAAAAAAGAAAAAATTCCTTGAACCACTTACAGGAATATTAGAATCACCTTTGTTGAAGTTACAACAAAAGAGTTATTGTCCAAAATTTTGACATTGGTGACTTGGTTTTGATGCAAAATCCAAAAAATCAATCTGATCGTGAAAAACCTTGCAAGTTCGAGCCTAATTGGTTGGGTCCTTACATGATCACTACCGCATTCGATTTTGGCACTTACTAGTTAGTTACTCTAGATAGGGAACAATTGACAAAACCTATCAATAGTTTTCATCTTTGCAAATTCTACATAGCATTAGAGAGCTTGGCTGAAAACCAAAAAATACAAAAAAAAAAGAAAAATACAAAAAATCGTCACCCTGATGAAAACTTGGCAATTAGTCATCTTGGTGACACCAAAAAAATAAAATATCAAAAAAATAGTAAAGAGAAATAATTTGTCGAATAGTGAAAACCACTTCGATGGTGCTTTGGATAAGTACCATAGGGAAAACCTGGAAAATAAGCACCATGCATAGCTAGTCTTTTCTTTGCCATCTACTATCAATCCATCTACTTTTGTCCATAATAAATACCCAATCTTCCAACACCCTTATGAACTTTTTCATACTATCCTACCATTTCTTTCCATGGCAGACAATGGTTGACATCAAGTCTGGCATATCCTCCACCTTTCATCTTGAGCATGTCCTTTTCCATATCCTTCAACTTGGCTAGTCCTCGACCTGACTGGGGGAAATTCTCTTATCCTGTGACTGTAGTAGGTCTCACACATGGTCCCTGACAATCAAAAAATGTCCTAAAAAAATCCATAAAAATCAGAAAATGTCTTAAAAAAAGCCATAAAAATCATAAAATGCCCTATAAAACCCCTAAAAATTAGAAAATGTCTTAAAAAACCCCTAAAAATCAGAAAATGTCTTGAAAAAATCCCTAAAAATTAAAAATTGTTATGAAAAAACTCCAAAAAAAGTATAAAATTTCAAAATCCAAAAAAACTCAAAACATGTCAAAACACGAAAACATCCAAATAACACTCAAAAATCCAAAAAATAGAGTCATAGTCTATTGTGTCAATCATGTCATTATTTGTCATCATGGAACTACATTGCCTCTGTGACTAGAGGTAGGAAAGGCCATCTATCGATGTGCCCTCGAGGCATTAGGTTAGTCCTTTTAGGTTGTCCAAATAAAATCATGACTTTGTCTTTTGTCAAATAAGGAAAATTCAAGCCATGTCGAACAACAAGGTCTTTACGCATTGCTACGTAGGCAAGAACATCAATCGATGAGCCCCTAAGGCTACACTGGGTCAATCCTTTAGGGTTCATCATAATCACTATCACACATGTCAGATATCATCAAATAAATCAAATCTTTTTAATCAATCTCATCGGTCACAGTCAAACTATGTGGTCTCTACGTGTATGACATAGGCAAGGCCATCATTGATGCACCCCCGAGGCCCCTAGGTTCAGTCCTTTAGGGTCTATTGAGTCAATTGTCCTTTTCTCGCAAATTTCCTATATCAGGCAACTCTTAAACAAACTTTTCCAATCTTTAATCGACATTTCAACCAAATTGGCATGTCAACACTAACATGCAGTCAAATCGGTCATCTAGTCAACTTTTGTCAAATTGTCATAAAAATTCAACTTGTCAACTCTTGGTTGTTCTTTGGATATGTCTTTTCGAAGAATAACTCTTTTCATTTATTTATGCTTTAGGATATGTCTTTCTGAAGCATCGATCCTATCATTTGGAATTTTGAGTGATTCTCTTGAAATTTGAGGATCGATCCTCTTAACATCGACATCATTTAGGATGTGTCCTTTCTGAATTTGGCATTACCTAGAATTTGTCAAACATAAACCTAGACTTTGTCAAACTTGACATCTCAACATAAGAAAATTTGGCATTTGAACATACTTGGCAAACACTATCTTTAAAATTGGCATTTATCATTTGATTTTTCATCATGCTGCTAGTTCCTGGAGGATGTCCTAGCATCAAGATTTAGAGGAGGAACAATGTATCATGGTGACTATCTTGTTTTTTAGACTGTCATGCTACTTGTTCCTTGAGGATGTCCTGCATAGGAATTAGAGGAGCAACAATGTTTCATGGCTTCTATTTCTTGTTTGTGGTTGGTTGTGAGAAAAATAATGGGGTAATTGAGTTCCTCATATGAGTCATGATCATCTTTGTCTACAACTACTTGTTATATATGATGGTACAACCATGCAAACCATTGATTTATGTCATATCATGGTATTTGTTGGCCATTACAATAATCCTCCCAATGATGATTAAAGCAATAGCTATTATTATTTTGGTAGTATATTGAAGGATTCTTTCTCCGCACTAACATCCATCCTCTTCTATTTGGTCATGTCTCTTCTTCTATCTCTTGATGATATCCTGTGACATACAAAAATATAATTGCATACAGGATCATATATAGAAATTGTAGCAGGAGCCAAAGTAGTGTGATCCACTGACATTTCCTTCTCATACAAAATCATGTACTATGCTCGGGTAGTGCTCACCCTCGCCAACTCTCTTGCCACCTCTCCCACTAGTTGAGTACACAAATGTGTGAACTCTGAGCACCAACTTCGTGCCTCCTACTATCTCACAACTGCTTGACCTCTCTCTACCCAAGTGACCAATTCTGACTCTAATTTCCTAATATGAGCGAGGGACTCATCTAACTTGCTTTCCATATCTGCTAGCCACTATTCCACTATAGCATCTCGTGGCAATGGTGGTCTCCAAACTATATCCTCCTCACCCTCCACCATCTGCTCCCTAATCTACCTCTCCTCATCATCTATGTCCTTCTCCCCTCAAATATTTATATCCTCCTCTCCCCCTACGTCCTCCTCCCCACCAAGATCTAACACCTCCACTCCTATGACCACCTCCTCCTGCCTCGACATCTCTGCTTCCATCTCCATCCGATGAGGTCCCTCTGGTTGCTCTCCCTCTAGCTACTCCCCCTTTGGCTACTCCCCCTTTGGCTACTCCCCCTTTGGCTACTCTCCCTCTAGCTACTCTCCCTCAGCCATGACCTCTTGTCAGCCCTCCTCTCTCTCCTCCTCCTCTCCCTCCTTTCAGATAGGTGCTATAAGAACTTGCTCGACTCATTGGTGCACTCTCCTAGCCTGCCTCTGACCTCTTTCTCCTCCTTGTCCATCCCCTCCATCACCTCTCCCACCACCCCTTCCATCTCCCCCATCTCATCCATCACCATGACAATCACCTCTACCTCCATCCCTCCCTCTCTCTTTTCCACCATCCCTACCTCCTCGCCCTCCTTAGCGAACCCATGGTACCATTTCCCTTCAATCCATTGACTTTGGCTGATTAGAATCCATCAAAGGAAGTGGTCTGTGTGTCAGCAACAACACATCATAGTCTATGATGGTCCTTGTATCTACTGGACCCTTGCTCCATCCCCACTACCATGCAACCAGGTCATCAATCAATTTCTTAGCCACTATAACTGCTATGGGAGGTCCCCACACTATCTCTCATGAGGATTGAGCATACTTTGTGATAAGGTCTATAGGAACATCTTGCTACTCCCCAAACTGTCTTAGTACCCATTGGGGCATGTATATCTCTATGATCAACTGTGACTCCACTGGCCATCCATTGAGATATCTAAACTACCGAAAAAATGACAAATGCCCCTCCTCTCCCAAAAATTGTTTGTAGTCCCTGTATGACATCCACACAAATGCTTCCAAAGTGTTAATAGCATGAGGCTAGTACCCTGTATCACCCACACAAGTTTTCATCACTGACCCTCCATATAAGTAGACATAGGACTTCCCTTCAACTAACTATCTCTACACTGGCGGTCAAAATACGAGAATATGCTCCCATGCCCAGATCACCAAGAGTGTCGTACCACAGTTGATACTCGATGACTCTTGGTATGCAACATCATGTAGCTAATGATATAACATTCCTAGCAAGCACAACTCCCAAGTGAATACTATCCTATCCCACCTCATTCTTATAAGTAAATCTCCCCATCCAATAGGGAAACCATGACCACGACAATCTGGAATCAACACCCTAGCAATCAAAGTGTAGAACATAGCATCCCATCTGCTATAATGCTCATCCATGAACTCCTAGCTAATCTCATATCTATGAATTCCTAGCTAAGCTATGTCCTCATTCTTGTAGTAGTCTATCATGGCCTATAATCCCCATTGCGGATCGTAGAAAAAATGCTCTGCTCTAATAGGAATCCACAAGATCATGTACGCATCCTCAAGTGTAACTATGGCCTCTCCTGTAGGCAAATGAAACGAGTTGGTCTCTGAGTGCCATCTCACTACAAGCACCATCAAAATACCCCTATTTTTTGAGAAGATGGGAATATAGGTCATGTGGAATAGTCCTAGCTACATCAGTCACCTCTTCTCACCCTGCCTCAACTAATCCCTGAATGCATATGCCACTAGCCAAAAATCTTGAGTTTAGATGGGTGGTAATAATTTTTGCATGCACAGAAATGGGGGTTAGCACATCATTGAAAATCATCATTATCATCTATCAAATCAAAATTTCACAAAGAAATTGAGCCTAATCTAAGTCAACCATAGCTAAATTCAATTGCGTCATTCTATCTTTCACTTGCATCACACTAGTAAAATGCATCAGTTCACCGTACATATGTGTCGCCCCACGATGATTGCATCGTCCAATCTTCCAGATGCATCACTTTATAGCAATTTTGTTGTTTCATTCATTAGTTGTGCCACTTTACTATATTTGTGTCGCATAATCCTACGTTTGTTTTGCAATATGGCAATTACGTTGCACGACTTGTCACATGCATTGCATTTTAACATTTGCATCACACAAGCTCTCATTTTCACCACTTTAAACCTAAACCTAGCCCACCCCTACCATTTTTGTTGCAATTCATCAAATGCATGCAACACGATAGTGTTTGTGTTATTCGCGAACATGGATGCATCGTAAAGAGGGGAAAAATGTAAACACATAAAATTGAACAAGGCTTGGAAGCTTTATTTTCTCTATATTTCTTCTTAACATAACTAAAATATTTAATTGTCCTATAGTCCAAATTCAACTATTAATTAAATAATTCTTAATTATTTAATTAATTCATATCTTTCATTCCTCCTAACTATTTAAATATATAAATTACATTTATTTTATTTAAATGTTTCGCTAATTTCTTATGTCTCTCTATAATTAAATAAATTCCTAAATTTATTTAATTATTATTTTTCCACTATTTTTTCTTGGTTATTTAAATAAATAAACTCAATTTGTTTATTTAAATACGTCATTAATTCTTTATGTCTTCTTATAATTGAGTAAATTTCTTTAATTTATTTAATTATTATCCACCTTGGCTTTTTCTAATTTTAAATAAAATCATTTATTTAAAATTGTCCACTTCCTATTTTCCCACTAAGTAAATAATTTAAAATCATTATTTACCGTCACTTGACCCCACCACTTTTGAATTAAATTAATTTTTAATTCAAAAGGTCAACTCAGTCTTTAAAATCAAATAATTTTAAATTATTATTTGATTCTCCAAAAACCTCTCTTTTTGTGCCACATGTCTCCTTGTCACATGAATTCTTGTCCATTGATTTAAAATCAAATCTCATCCCTTCATTTATGTTACCGTAACCCTAATTGTTGGTTATCACATTTAATTTCAGCCTTTGATCTTAGCGCATTTCTCAACTGATAATCTTGGCCATTCATCCAAAATTGACTTTTCTATAAAAAGGAAATGTCAACCTCATTTTTTCACTTCATACCTCTTGACTTCTTGTTGGTATACTTCATCCTTGCAATTTCTGAGTACATTGTAGCTTTTGATCTTGCACAATAATTCTATTAGAGGTTTATGAGGAGAAATCAAGTGAAATAAACAATATAGTAGTGAGAAGGGAAAAGTACTCAAAGGTTTTAATGTAGGAATGAGTTTACTAAACAACCAGAGTTCCTTTTGAGGCTACATCAACCTCATGTTTTCATGACTAGTAAGAAGAGATTAATCGTGCTATGGTAGTGCATTTTGATAAATTGAGTATATGAATAGAAGGGATGGATAAGATTTTACATGAATAATATAGTTTTAAACTCTCTTTCATGCTATATTAAAGATATGTTCTTCCCCTACTCATGACAATTATCTAACTTAGAAAAATAACAAAAAAAATTCTCTAAATTGAGGTACAAGTAGGAAAGCTAAATTAGTTTTCCTTTTAAAAGTCCAAGCATAGTCTATATGTATCCATTCCAACTAAAAAATTAAAGTAAAATTGGCAATTTCATTGATTTGAAATAGTAAATAAATCATATTCAAGTAAATATGGAGACAACTATAAATTTAAGAAAAGTAATCTGCATCCATGTGACATCTCAAACATGGTTTTTTTTAGCATAGGAGCATAACCATTTAATGTAAACAAAAGTATATAAATTTTTGAGTTTCATGTATTTTCTTAAACTAATTCACAATTCTAAAGTCATTTCATTGAGTAGCTGGTAGGCACAGCCATGTGTAGATATATCGCATGGATAAAACAATACAAGTAAATTAAATAGTAGAATGAAACCTCGTTTCCTTCTTAATCTCAAGAATATAGATTGGAATTATCATTTGCAAAATCCTCCATTGATAGTAAAAAATGATCTGCAAATAGTGCCCCCATCTCCCTTGTTCCCATCTTCATTTATGTTTTGATATTTTTCATGCAAAATAATGTTTAACTCCATTTATAAGTTTTAGAACTGAACATTTAACCACATTATTGCATGATTTCATGCAATTTCAATATTGCTAAATTTATTTATAGCTTTAATTTAATTTTCAATTAGTTTTCTTTTTAATTTAAAACTTATTTATGTATGTTTAATAATAATCATGCAACTTTTAAATTTAAACTATTTATAAATTTATCACTATCTTTTCATGTTTATAATTATGCATATATATAATAACTTATATTAGTTATAATACTATTTATATATATAGACAAACTATACAATTTATTATAAAATAAAACCTTTTTCTATTTAAAATCAATCTTTTTTATGTAGTTATTTATTTACATATACAAATAATAATATTTATTATGTTACTATCAATATATAAATATAAACTACTCAATCTATTAACGAAAGTAAAATCATTACTTTTCCTATCATTTAATTGAAATTTTAAAATAAAAGTAAACATATGGCATATTTTAATTTCATTATATAATTTAGTTTTCACTGAATAATAAGCCTAAAGCATAATCATTAGTCAAATCATAACATTCAAACAATAAAATATATATAATAATGCAATGCAATTATGAATGTGAATGTGAATGCAACAACATGTGTGTCTGGCTGCATCAGGTTCCATCATACTGTTCATTTATCAAACGACTAGGATACCTCTACCTCAACCATCTTCTCTCCTTCAACTAGTACCTGCACATATTCATAAACTCAATCACACTCAAATTCCCATTAGTAGGTTAGTCCTTAAATTGTTACACACAAGAGAACTAAGAGGGAGGGTCAACAAATTGTACCTTAAAACGTTCAAACCATCATAAATCTTCAAATCTAACCCTTATTAAGAATTATCTTGAGAGTAAACACATGAAATATCAACATAACAACACATAAACAAACATACACAATAATACACTAGATTTACATGGAAAACCCTAATCAAGGAAAAACCATAGTGAGCATTAACTCATATATATATGAATAACAACACCAATTACAAAAAGATAATTATTGGAAGGGATCACTACCAAGAGAATACTACCCAAAGGAATGATTGTCCAACATAGAAGGGAATAGAAGAATATTAAATTATGAGGATCACTACCTCAAGGCAACTACAAGATCCACCAAAAAAACTCTACACAAACCACAACCTTTGGCTCACTACCTCCAACAACTTCAAGTACACTAAAAATGTAGACATCTTCTTCTTATTGTTTCTGGTAGCATTAGGTGTTTAAGCACACATTGAAATCATGACACTTGATCAAATTTTTCACCACATAACTCCTGACACACATGCAAAAATTAACCTTGCTTATATATCCTTTGCGTCCTCAAAAAATAATATCTAGTTTTTGCTCATTGAAACCTATACACCTCAAATGTGCAATTACCAAATAAGTTAGCTTCAAACACTTTCACAATGGAAATTAGTGTAGGTAGACCATGTCAAGGGTTATCCATGAACCGAATCTACATCGACACACCTCACCATCCTTCCATAATTCACTAAAGACATCAAGAATTAATGCTAACACACCACATCATACAAACCAACATTAACTCTACCAAACAACCAATTCAGTCTTCATCGGGTTCAAAAAAATCCTACAGACCACAAAGGAACAATGCAACATCCCACAATATTCCAACACAATTAAAATATTCAGAAACACTACCACAACCATTTGAAACTAAGAATACTATCATCCTATACAATCAACCACACTACCATAGACATACAACTCACTAAAAAACCTTGAAAAATAACTAAACACCAAAAATATAGGGAAAGGTAGATATAGACAATATTAGAATGTTCCCAAATTTGCAAGGAAAGAAACCTCAATGTAGAGAAGTGTGAAGCAATTTCATTTCTCCTAGACAATCGTCTTCATAGGCAACACATTGTCAGACACATCTTCTACTGACACACGATCTAGAACCTAAAACTCTAGATATAATACCTTTGAACACCTTTGAGCAACTCCTCCAAACCACACAAGCATATCATCATCCATAAAGAAATATAGAGAAAAATGTAGAACACAACTCTACCACCTTGTATACTCTTTATTCATATTTTCTCAAAAAAACATGGAAACCAACAAGATGCATCCACAAGACATGCTCAACACCACAAAGATCTTCTCATCGCAACCACACTAGAGGTTGAAATAGGTTACATAGTTAAATAATCTCCCCATTGACATTGATGACAACACTAATATCCAATTATCTCCCCCTTTGTCATTGATGTCAACACTGGCTCTGAAAAAACCATCAACAAAAGGAACCCTAGAATGGGAACACTAGCTCACAAAAGCAATCCTACAACAAGAAACACTCCCCCTTGAACATTTCTTACATTTAAAATTTCTTCATTTTCTCAGGTCTTTCTTCTTTATACTTCATTATCCCCCTATGTTTTTCAGACTTTCCTCTCTCGTCAAAGGGCAACACCTGTACACGTCACTTCAAACAACACCTACAAACTACTTTCTCTCCCATTTACTTTATCTCCATTACTCTCTCTTCATTGCTATCCTCCCCTTAGGGGCACAAGATATGCTCCCCCTGACTGCATGTTGGTTGTTTACAACGCACCAATCGGGTCTCACCAGATATCTATGAGTCTTCCAAACTCAATTCTTGAATAACTATAAGACAAGTGACCAACGAATGAGATATAACACCTAATTTCTCTATCTCCTACACTTGTGGCTATACAAAACCTAGGAGGGTGATCCCACAATGTATATTATACCACTATTTAAGAAAATTCACATACACATTACATATTCAAGTAGATATATTCTCACCCGTGACTAATAAGATGAAATTCTTCAAGAAGTTGGAAATTCCTTGAATGAACTATACACCTTAAGCCGAGAATATATAAAAAAATAAACTACAACAAATTCAAGACAAATCAATGATTATTTAAAAGATTGTTCTCAAGTCGGGTAACTGGAACCATGAGAAATACTTAATGGGGTTATGATCAGTGACATTATCTATAGGCTGTGAATCTAAGCAAATTGAAATATAAGGTATATTTAATACTGAACACCCATGATCTAAGTGATACTACTTTGCAATTAAAAAATTTGTAACCAAATTCTAAAAACTACTTATCAGATCCAATGATCCTACACATAAATTCATGATTTGATTCAGGCATTTTAACTCATTCTATGAACTGGAGCTAAATCCAAAACACATATCAAAGTATGAAATGATGACAATTAATGAAATGATCTGTAATCATAATTTTCATTAATAATTCAAGTATAAAATCAAAATGGAGAGACTATAGAATTGAAAATTTTGCGTTATCATTCAGATGTGCTCAGACACCATACATTTGAAAAAATATGCTACCTAGACTCAAAGCATTAGACAAAGAATTAGCATATTCACTCTATGTTCTTAATTTTCATAATTCAACAAAAGACCCACACAAATGGCCCTGAATTCCCTTTTATAGAACAAGGGAGCAAAAACAAGCTTTAGGCCAGATGTACATATGTCACATTCTAATTGGACCGCTACAAGACATATTCCCTAATTCAGTTATATTTGCATTCTTCAAAATGCAGGGAATACACATGAGACATAGATTATTCACATTTGTTGTAAGGAGGAATTTTTCCTTCCAAAAGGCACATGTCAAAAAGGACAATCTTCTTCATCGTAGCACATCCATATTATCAAGCAAGATGACAAAATGATGTAGATGAAAAGTGAGTTAGCATCTCAATCAGCATTCCACATCATCAATAGCTGATACTTTCCTATGAAACATATATTTTATACATTGTAACTTCTAAGGCCAGACCTATACAATACTTGACCAATTATATGTCTCACATCCATGTTTACAATCCAAATCAACAACCAATACCCTTCCCCATTCTTCATACTCTTCATCAGATGGCTAATTGAAATCGATGATTTTATCTAATGTCTTCCTATATGGGGAATACTTGGTTATTACAAAATTGGACTCCTTGTCAAAATCCTCCAGGAAGCTAATAATAAATTCCAACTTTCCCAAAATGTCATTAAAGGTGTTGATATCAACTTCCTTACAAATTTCATTCACCTGGTAGTCAATAACATCATTCATCTCCCTTTTCCATGTTTGCAATGGTTTCAATTCATCATAAGTGAGTTCAATATGTGCTAATGGTGACAAATATGCCAAATCATAATGAGCCTTTAATTCTCTTATCTTCTGCTCTAGTGGGGCTATGTATCCTTGAAATTTTTGCTCACTTAGTTCACACACAAATGTATAGGTTGGAAGCACATGAGGATACTTATCTTCATGCTGGTCAGCTCCAACTGCTATTAACTTTAATCTCTTAGCTGTTGGAATCCACTTATTCAAGATTGGCATGGCCAACTCATTATCTCTTTGGGACAACCCTATTGCTCATATCATCAAGGCGTAATTTTCATGCACACTATTCAATATAGCTTGGATCTTCTTATTCAGATGCTTCAAGACAGTATGAACAATTTTTGATACATTTTCATACATTGTGTCTTGAGCTTTATCCAACAACTTCTTATATGTTTCAATTTGTAGAATAAGTTTCTTCCTTGTAGGTTCATCAAATGAGCTAGGACCTGGTTTGTTCAATTCCTCTACTAAAAGTGGCTCTTGTCCCAAAATATATGGAACCATTTCTAAGGCCTGACCATGAGGTGAATGTTTAGAAGATGCAATTGGAGACATTGGAGGTGGGTGACTTGAGCTGGGCTAATCTTATTCTCTTTGAATTTCTCCTCTTTATTTATAAAATGCTAACTTAGTTTCTAATATAGCTACTTCTACTGACTATTATCATATTCACTGAGAATCTCTCAGTATTTATTCCTAAGGTCATCCCTCTCCAGGGTGAGACTTTCCATAGGTGCTTTAGTAAACCTAGCAACATTGACAACCATGTCAGTTTCCTCCAAGGCTAGGGTATCAAAAACTCTCTTCACAAGCAAATGTGCACTCAAAATCTGATGGATTTACAAGCACTTGTTTCCTGGATCCCACAGATAGTGACCATATTGCCAATGCATCCCAATCTTCACTAAATGTTGAACCTCAAAGTGCCATTTCTAGATCTTCTTTCATTTGCACTAGAGGCCTTTCAGCCCTCCTTACAAAATCTAGGACAATAGCATCAACAATGTTCCATTCTGGTAGCAGTAGCACACCACACTTCTTACAAGCTCTCTGTCATCCTGGATATTAATTGTTTGAAACTCATTCTTCATAATACTTCTCACATTTTCCTAAATGAAACTTTTAGGAAATTTTGGATTCAAACTTCTTTTAGTGGCCACTTTCTCTGCATATTTTGCAGCTTTGGATCTCCACCAGATTTCTTTGAATGTAGGGCTTTCAATAAAGGAGTAATCTTCCATAAACTCCTTACAAGCTTCTATTCTTAGATCATCTGTAGTATTTAAACCAATGTTTTCTAGCTTTCCCAACCTGAGACTGCTCTGTCCTAAACTTGAGGCAATTTCCCCTTCAGGAGGAGGCATTCCTAGCTGCATTTCCTCGGGAGTGATATACATGTCATCTTCATCCATATAAGAATATTCAACCACTCCTCTTTCCTCAGTTCTTTGCTTCTTTAGAGGTGGTTGTTTAGGAGGAATAGGAATTCTAGGGGGTGAGTCAAGATCAATTATAGACAAAGGATCCTATGTAGGAGGTGGTGGAAATGCACTCTTAGGAGAATATTCCTTTGGCCCTTCAGAAGTGATAGGGATTGGCAATATTCATTCTTCATCTATTTCTTTCTTCCTCCTAGAGTAAATAGTCAATTGCTTGGGAGGCTGGTATGTAGGACTTTATTTCAATGTCACTTCAACATCTTCTTCAACATACCTTGCTTTTCCTTTATCTGTGACTTCCCGTTGTTTCCTCAACATACCAACTACATTTTGAAAATTGTCCATAACATGCATGACTTTGCTAAATTCATCAGGTATGTTTGGGAAAGGATCATATTAGGGATTCTTCTTCCATTTTTCTTCTACCATCTTCTTATAAGCAAGGTATTTAGATTTCCTTTCATCTTGTTCTTCAAAGCTAAAAATATTCCTAATGACATCTTCAGGATTATCAAAAACATGCACAAAATTAGCCATTTTCGTATCTTCTTTTAGTTTATTGATGAAGCCCTCAAGATCATGATTCCTTGGGCACATAGTCATCAACTTATAAGGTGCCAACAAATGTACTATTTGCTTCCATTCCCCTTTCGCCAGAACATAATCAACAAATGTTTTCCACTCTGGAAAGAATGACCCCTTCCTTGTTGTATCAGGTAGATGCACTGTCTATGAAGCTCCTAGTTGCCTCATTATTTCAATGAATCCTATCCTCAAAGGCACATCTCTTGGAAAGACATATGGGTCTAGACCATTGCCATATACTCTAAAAATTGTCTTGTCAAGATATAAAATCAAGTCTCCCCAATTATGACTTAAGTTCAAATCTGGCGTCATCTCTGTGGGTCTCAAGAACTCATGAATTTCTTTGGGAATTCTTGGTGGTTCATATATCATGGACCTCCTTATTCTGGATGCAAAAGCATTTTGAAACATTACAAAATTGTATTTCTTGTCATCTTTTTCTAGAATTCGGGTCCAACCTTGAATAGGCAGATCAACACCTTCCTCTTTCCTTCTCAAAGTGATATCCTTCTCAAAAAAATTTTATCCCCTATGCAAAGCATATGCATTAATAGTGAATACCGCCAAAACTTTACCCATTTTTTTCCTTCCTTCAGCTCAACTAAGCCTTTGCATATGCATTTTTCCAAATAAGTATCATAATCATAGACAATGATATGCATGAGTGTTGCAAATGTGTGGCCAAATAACTCTATTCTTTCTACAAAGTGTCAAGTGGGGTAAAACTAATGATCTAGCATAGAGAATACATAGTCTTTCTGAAATAACTAGCAAAATAGCTCATTGGGAAAGGCTCAAGCTCCTTTTCATCAATCTTAATTTTCCTTTTGTGTTTCCTAGTGCCAGTCATTGCAGTATGCATAGGAAACATCTTTTTTCTAATGAACACCTTGGTATTGTTGTGTTCTTTTCTAATGTCATCCATATGTAGAGGGACCATATCCTAACTCCACTCATGCAAGTCAAATATTTCTTCAATTTCCTTCCTTTTTATCCTTACCATATCTACCCCATCAAATGTCTTGACCACCATGGAAACTGGGTCATACCTTGAGGCGATATCCTTCAAAAGATCAGCATCCATGTATACATTGGGAACAATCAACTTTCCCATATCTAACCTCCAAGGATTACTAGGAGGAGCTCCAAGGTTCCTGCTCCTGAACCAATGCTAAAATAGCTACCATCCAGTGTAAGGCTCTTTTGCATCCTTTATGAAGCACCATTTATCCATCACTCCCTCTTGTACAATAGGGCCATTGAACAAGACCTTTCCTTCTGGCTTCTTATTCGTAGATGGGGGTAGCAAGTCAATTACATCTTAGGAGAGTGTTCTAGACTAGGTCAAAGAAGTGGCAATCTATACTTTGGGAGCCATGGGTTTTATGTATACATGGTTATGGCCTTTTAAAGATATGATTAACCCTAATTCAAAGCAATGAAAGAAAAGAAATAAAACACACTTTTCTGAAAGAAAATTGAAAGTGATCCCTAATTCAAAATATTGAAAAGCATAAAACTACGTTTTTCATACTTACAAATTTCAATTGCAATAAACCCTAATGCCAATCAGGATGAACTCTATAAATTAATTCTTTCAATTCTTTGTATCACTCCGGACACATCCTCAAATCCCAAATAAGCAAGAACTAACTGTATACATAAATTATAAAGGAAATTGAATAGTTTATGGCTCACCTCCACCATTACTTCCTACTCACATGAAGCAAAACAATTGCAACGGGCTTACTTTACAACTTTGAATGTGTGTCGTCAATCTTCAGCTAAGATGGCCATCTCGAATGACTCAGATTGAGTCAATGATATTTGAATTTAGATTGTTGATCCAACTTGGACAAGTGGGCAATAGAAACCTACCGACTGGACCTTCTTTGTCTACCTATGGGCTCCGCCTGCTAGTAGTCATAGATCATGCGTGGCAGCTTCTCATAGGTCTCACTGCTTTTACTAGCTTGCATCTTACCTCCACTAGCTAACAAGGAATGGTGTCAATCATCTTTAAATTTTCAATCATCACCGTCGATCTTAAAACTTCGAGTGTTGGAATGGGACACAATGACTTGGCCCAAATACCCAATCAAACACGTGCCAACATTTTGCTGATCTTGTAGCAATTAAACTGTTGTCACTTGGGATGTGCGAGCCAGCGGGGAACAACCTAGATTAAATCCCATGATTTGGTGATCTTCAAACCTATGCGTGTGACAAGATTAATCATAAAAGAGGGCCTTGACTAGGCCCATGAAGATTTACCCTTGGAGATTGATGACTTAAACTTAAGTCACTATGACAAAATATTAAAACCAAACTTTGGGAAGATTAAAATTCCTTGTGGTTGGAAATGAGCGAATAATCTCATCGAAGGGGCTAGTAAGGAATGTGTAACAATGGCTCATAAAACAACTTATATCACCGGAAACTAGGAAAACAAGTCAACATAAAATTAAAATGCCCCAGGGTTGTACATGGATCAATTGGAAACAAGGTTACCTAAGTAAATCCTTAAACCCTAGATCAATGGGAGACATGTGACATGCTAATACCAGGCACAAAAGACCCTAAAGTGTTAGGAATTTAAGGGGCTCTATCACTGCACATACCAAAGAAACCATTTCCTAGTCCCATTGAGAGGTAGCCTTCATTAGTTCAAGACAAAGAATAAATATTGAATTGCTCAAATGGGAAAATGCACCAACTCATGCATATACTTGAAAGAAGTAGGGGAAATAACCCCTTGCTTATGCCTAAGATACTTGAATTTATCTTTTGGAAGATACTTTGTGAAAATATTTTCTATTTGATCCTTTATAGGAACACATTTCAACTTCACTTTTTTTTTGCAACTTTCTCTCGTAGAAAGTGATACTTAATAGAGATGTACTTTGTACTTAAATACATTACCATATTTTTTGAAATGTTGATAGAACTTGTATTATCACACAAGATAAGAATAGGTTCATCATATCATACTCGGATATCCTTCAATTTCTACTTCATTCATAACAACTATGTCCAACAAGATGTTTCTTCAATAAATTATACCCCTACAACAAATAACGACACTAAATCTTGCTTCATACTGAACCAAGAAACCGGTCTTCTTCCATGAAAGAAAGTAAATCCACTTTTAGTTCTTCTATTTGTGCAAGCTACCCAATTCACATCTAAATATTCACTCAAGGAGAAATCAATATCCATTGGATACCATATACCAAATTGGAAAGTTCCATTCAAATATCTAAATATTTTTTTTACTACTATGACATGTGATTCTCTAGGATCTTCTTAAAATATTGCCACAAGACAAACTACATATATGATATCTTATCTACTAGCAGTTAGATATAGAAATAAACATATCATTTATCTATACTTTCTCATTCTTAAGAGATTCATCCTTTTTTGTCAACTTACAACTAGTAACCATGGGAGTAAGTACTAGTTTAGAAACCTTCATTACAAACTTCTTTAACATTTTCTTGGCATACTTTGACTGTTAGAGGAATATACCTTTATCAGATTGGTTGATTTGTAGCCCAAGAAATTCATCTATCCAAACATTGACATTTCAAGGTAATTTTTCATCTCATATGCAAACCTTGTACTCATTTGGACTCCAAAGATTATGTCATCAACATACAAAACCACAATTAGGATTTGAGATATTTCTTAACCTTGAAGTAAAGGTTACTATGTGCAATACCATTTTTTAATCTTTGCTACAATAAGCACTTATCCAATCTTGCATACCAAGATGTAGGAGTTTGTTTCAGTCCATACAAAGCTTTCTTCAACCTGTAAACCATATCAAAATATTCTTATAACTAAAAACCTTCTAGTTTTTCAATGTAAACATATTCTTCTAACTCATGATTTAAAAATGTGAACATGTTATCCATCTGATACACCTTGAAGTTTTCATATACTGCAAAATCCAAAAAAATCCTAATGGCTTCCATTCTTGCTACAAGTGAGAAATTACTTAAATATCTATTCCTTCCACTTATGAGTAGCCTTTACACACAAGTCTAGCCTTGTTTCTGAGAACTTATCCATTCTCATTCAAATTATTCCTAAAGACCCATTTGGTTCATATCACAATCTTGTTTGTTGTTCTTGGGACTAGTTCCCATGTCTGATTCTTCTTGATCTACCTCAACTCTTCTTTTATAGCTTTGGGCCAATTCTCATCCTTCCATGCTTCAGTTATAGTTTTAGGTTTTACCTCAGAGAGTAAAAAGGGTTTACTTGTTCCTTTTCCATCACAACTCTTCTCCTTGTTAGTACACCTTTTCTATTATTTCCATTTATTTGATCTTCATAATGATTCTTCTGCACATACTTAAGATTCATGATTTTTTTGGACCTTCTTCCTCTTCAACTAGCATCTCATTTTCTTTCTCTTCTTATTTTTATTCTTCTCTGCAATATGGTTCATCAAATTCATATCCTTCTATCATCACTGAGCTTTGGTGTGATTCATTATCAAGTTTGATACTTGCACTTTCAACTTTATTATTTAACCTTTTTTTTAGCACTAGTATTCCTTTCTCTTTGTATAATATCTAAGGAAGATTTCTTCATCTAATCTTGCATTAAACTTTCCTATATTTTCTTCATCTTTCTTGATATAACATTTTCTTCCAAATACTCTAAAATATTTCATACTAAGACATTTTCCGTACCATAGTTCATAAGGGGTCCTTGAAATTTTCACTCTTTCTTGTCCTATGTTAAGAATGTACACTAAAATATGAATAGCTTCTTTCCAACAGACTTCCAGTAGGTTTTCTTCCTTCATCATGTTTCCTGTTGCTTCTTGAACTATCATACTCTTCCTCTCTACAACTCCAATTTAATGAGGAGTCCTAAGAGCTAATAAATGTCTTTTTATCACATGATCTTCAAAAAAGTTGTTAAACTCATTGGAGGTGAACTCACCACCTCTGTCAAACCTCAAAAATTTGATTTTCAAGTCCTTTTCATTGTCAACCATAGACTTAAATTCTTTAAAATTATCTAGAGAGCTTCTAATTTTTCCTTGAGAAAGGTCACCCTAGACATTCTAGAGTAATCATATATCAACAACATAAAATACCTATCACCTTGAGAGATTCTTGTTCTCATAGGTTCACATAGGCCTACATGCACCAACTCAAAAGGTCTTGAATTAGAATATTATTTAGTTTTGAACCTCTTCTTTGTCTTCTTTCCAAAATGACATTACTTGAAAATTACATTTATAGGACTTGTAATTATTGGTAGATCTCATATGGATTGATTAGAGTTGATCTTCACTAGACTATCAAGATTAATGTGACCCATTCTTACTACCATAATAAACATTCAAGTATTTGTGACATTAACAACTTAACACCACCACTTTTGAGCTGATAAAAATTTATTTTTATCCATGTTCCTATTGCAACAAATGTTCCAGAGCTTCCTTTTTTGATTTCACAACCATTATTCTCAAACACCAAATTGTATGCTCTACTACACATCTGTCCTACACTAAGAAGATTATGCTAAAGACCCTTGACATAAAGAACACCATCTATTTTATGCTTTCCATGAAAACTAATTGAACCTTTTCCATAGATCTTAGTAGATGTATCATCACAAAACTTAACATGACCACCATCATACCTTTCAAGTTTAACAAACCTACTCTTATCACTTATCATATGATTTGAGCATCCACTATCAATTATCCAACAGTTTCTCTCCTCTCTTACATTAAAAGCAATCAACATAGTTCCTTCAATATTATGACCTATTTCTAAAGTAATTTCCTTCACAAATATTTTAGGATCAGTAGAATTAGTTCCAAAATTTAGAGCCATGAACAAGCATTCATCACTTCCATCATTCAGATAGTTTAATTCCTCAACATTAGATATGCATACCACTATCCTCTTTAGAATAATAACTCTTCTAGATAGATTTACCTTTATGATATTTATGTATTTCATTTGAGACTTTGATTGGACATTTAGAATAATAATAAACTATCTTTCCACAATTGAAACCTTCAAAGGGTAACTTACGTATGTATTTTCTATTGCCCTTTTTCAATCTCTTTAAAATATTTTCTTCCATCTCATCAAGATCATATGGATCATATTCATCATTCTCTTTCTTGCCGACTCTAAAGGCGGTTTCTTTCTTTGGACCATCTTGGTCAAACTATCTTAATTCAAAAAGTATTTAAAGCTTCAAATATTTGATCTCTAGAATATTGATCCAAATTTTGAGCTTCCTCAATAGAAAAATCTTTAGCACTATAAGATTTAGGAAGAGTTCTCAATACCTTTTTGAAAAATTCACTTTCCTCTAGTTTTCCACCAAGACCATTCATGACATTAACAATTTCATCCACTCTAAGCATGGAACCAATGATTTCTTCACATTTTTACATGCTTAGGGTTTCAAATTTGGCTTTGAAATTCTACATATTTCCTTTCTTGACTTTATCATATCCTTCATAAACTCTCTAAAACTTTGTCCAATTCTCTTTAGAAGTGTTAAGGTTTATCACCTTCACAAATTCTGAATTAGAAAGCCCACTCAAGATATCATTCCTTTCTTTTCCATTATTCACATAATCCTTGATCTTATCCTTACTTGTCAAAGAAGTAGGAGGCATGTACTATATCCATTTTAAATAGACTTCCAAAAACAAAACCCTAATGAGACAAGGAAGGCTTCCATCCCATCTTTCCATAAACCATAATTTAATTCATCAAACATAGGCACTTTGACACCATTCCTATATGCCATCTGGATCAACCTCAAGTGGTTGAGCTTCTTCCAAGGAACCACAACTCTAATACCAATTTTCAGACACAGGAAAACTTGGAGGGGGCTTGAATAAGTTATACATTAAAACATGTTTAAACCCTTATGAATCTCACACCCTTATTAAGCATTATCATGAGTACACAAACAGGCGAAAAATCAAAACATCAAAAATCATACACAATAGAACACTAGATTTACATGGAAAAACATAATGAAGGGAAAAACACTATGAGGATTGACTCACATATATATGAATAACAACACCAATTACAAAATTATCACTATCAGAAGGGCTCAATACTCAGAAGAATAGAATGGCTCACTACCAAGGGATCACTGCCCAAAGGAATCATTTATTGGATGAGAAGAGAATATAACACTTGTACAAGGAGGTTCACTACCTCAAAGAAACATGAATATCCACCACAAAAACTCTACACCATTTGCAACCTTTTGCTCACTACCTCAAACATCTTCAAAGGTATGTGCAGAATCATCATGGAAAAAACAGGCCCTTAAGTAGCAAAAAAATCAGAAAAATCAAAGTTAGGCAACTTGAGGTAAAAATTTGAATAAGTTATCTATATTATTTCAAAAATATGGGTATGTGCAGGATCATCATGGAAAAAACAAGCCCTTAAGTGGAAAAAAATTCAGAAAAATCTGAGTTAGGCAACTTGACGTAAAAATTTGAATAAGTAATCTATATTATTTCAAAAATATGTAAGAATAGAATATGTACAAAATTGAATGTAGTTTCTAAAGTACTAGGTTTGTTAAAAAAATAAATCTATTTGGTGAAAATTTGAAATTTCAATGCAGTGGTACTTAAATTTCAGGGAAAAAATAAGAAGTAGGTGTCTGTCTAACCACCATCACCACAATAAAATGATAATATTTTTTTATAAGATTTTAGATATAAGTAGAGGACTCATGCCCCAATGTGATGCAAATTTGTTTGTAATTTTTTTCCAAGTAAATAATTAATTATGAATTTTTTATTACAATTCTTTAAAAAAAATAAAGACTCGTATGTCTGACCACCTTAACTTAGTCAAAACTTAATAAAATTCAAATTTTCTTTTTTTAATCCTATAATATGCGAAGCATAGAATGTGACGCATGTTTTGGATTCAAAAAATGTGATACCATTTGAAAGCTATAGATGTTTTTCAATCAACCTATCAATCAGGACTTCAGTCATAATTTGAATAGAAAATGAATAATAATTACTTATTAAATTCAAAGTAAAGCATAATTTATATTAGTGGAAAGTTGAAAATCTCCTTTAGAAACCCTTTTTGTTTAATCAATTTTGGGTAAAAAAATAGTTGTCAACCGCATAACCATCATATTGCCACTTTTTGGCCCATCATGATCCTGTACATACCCATATGTAAGAATAGAATCTGTAGAAAATTGAATGTAGTTTCTAAACTACTAGGTTTGTTTAAAAAAAAAAATCTATTTTGTGAAAATTTGAAATTTCAATGCAATAGTACTTAAATTTCAAGGGAAAAATAAGTAGGTGTTTGTCTGACCACCCTAACCACAATAAAATGATAATATTTATTTTATAAGATTTTAGATATAAGTAGAGGACTCATGTCTTGATGTGATGTATAATTTTTTGTAATTTTTTTCCAAGTAAATAATTAATTATGATTTTTTTATTACAAATTTTTAAAAATAGAAAAATCTTGTATGTCTGACCACTTTAACTTGGTTAAAACTTCATGAAATTCAAATTTTATTTTTTAAATCCTATAATATGTGAAGCATAGAATGTGACACATGTTTTGGATTCAAAAAATGTGATACCATTTGAAAGCTATAGATGTTTTTCAATAAGTCTATCAATCAGGACTTTAGTTGGAATTTGAATAGAAAATGAATAGTAATTACTTATTAAATTCAAAGTAAAGCATAATTTATATTGGTGGAAAGCTGAAAATCTCCTTTAAAAAATATTTTCATTTCATCAATTTTGGGTAAGAAAAAAGCCGTCAGCCACATACCCATCATATTGCCACTTTTTGGCCCATCATGATCTTGCACATACCCTCAAGTACACTAAAAATGTACACCTTTTGCTCACTACTTCTAGTAGCCTTAGGTGTTTAAGATCACATTCATATCACAATGCTTGATCACATTTTACACCACACACATATCCAATAATTAATCATGCTTATATATCATTCACAACCTCAAACAACCTTATCTTGGTCAGCCTCAATGAAATGTAAGCACCTCAAATGTGTGATCACCGATTACATTGACACCAAACACTTTCATGATGGAAAGAAGGAAAGGTGGACCATGAAAAGGATTAAGCAGGACCCAATCTACATCAATACCTCCAAACACCTCTGATGAACTCATTCAAACCACACAAGCATAGCTTCAACCATGAAGAAATGTAGAGCATAATGTAAAATGCAACTATGTCACCCTGTACACTCTCTATTCAATTTTTTTGGAAAGCACTTGGAAACCAAGTGAACGAGGTGCATCAACAACACATTCCCAACACCACAATCATATGCTTATCACAACCAAACTAGAGGTTGACATAGGTTGACATCAATGCCAACACTAAAGACAACATAAAGCAACAATCTCCCTATTGGCATTAATAACAACATTAATCTCCAACAAAAACATATCTGAAGCACATACACAGAATTAACTCATAACCATAAATATGATAACATTTTCAATTTTATTTGAATGCATCAAGATTAACCATCAAATGGTCTCCAATCACCAACATATAATTACCAAATGATCAAACAATCATAAGTGATGTCTAATAGTCTCATCATTATATTGAATAATAAATGTAGTATAGAATCAAGATGTGGAAAATGTTGAATTGCAATGAAATACATTAAGTGTGTAAATGATTTTAGTGAGAGCTTGGAATACATTCAGGTCTTCATACGTTCTTGGATGATATTAATTCCCATATACCTGCATAGATTGCATAGTCAAATTATTTTGTTAATGTTGTAACTTGAAATCACTAGAGTTTAAATAAATTAGATACATTGTTAATAAAAATAAATACCTCCCAAGCATCATGGTAGTGGCTTGTGGATTGGTACCAGGAGAATACTTATAAATTGAGCCATCCACAACCCTTAGATTATCAACACCTTTCACTTGATATCTTTTGTCAACCACCAAATCAACTTGACAACCTCCATGGTAATGGTAAAATGTTGTTAGTGAATCTTTACAAAACTTGGCGAAGGCATCATCATTTGATTGATTATTTGGTAATGGCATCCCAATGAATCGAAGTTTTTTGGAGTGTCCATTATTACTAAATGCAAACTCTTGAATAGAAGGTGTCATACTTAGATTAACCATTACTTTCACACTAATCATACATTTTTTTAAATCAAAAGGGTGTGAATAGTAATTGTAACGAGTATAAGGGTTATCTTGAGGATTTGTGCTTTTAAGCCAAAGCACGCCTCTTGATAAGGGATAAGCCACTTTACTTACAATGAATCCCAAATATTGTATATTAGTGGCATTTTGTTTTACAGAAAGGCTACCAGACTCAAGGTCGAGTTGTGAGTTGTCTATAATGCCCACTACTTGTGAAGAAGTGAATTGAAGTGGTTTTGGAGATTCTATCGCAGCTGTCACACGAGGATTATCTTGAACCTCTTTGCCTACTAAGGGTAAATCTAAAAGAACAGTAATATTCAACTTTTTAAGTTCTTTTGCAGGGCCAATTCCACTTAAGAGGAGAAGTTGAGTGCTACCTATGGCTCCTGCTGACAAAATCACCTCACTATTCATAGAAAATTGATTAAGGTTTACTTGGTAATGTAAATTATCCATGTTGCTTATGAACTCCACTCCACCAGCCTTAAGCTTTCCTGCAATATGAATTGTTGACAATGTTACAAGAAGATAATAAAAATTAAAAAATACACTATGAAAATAGTTAATATGTAATGGTTTTGGCTTCTAATCAAGATGTATAATTTCAAAACAGGGGAATTTCGAAAATAAATGATGTATACGAACCTGATGCCCCATTAAAAATGATTCTGCTGGCCGTAGCATTGAGAAGAACTACAATATTTTCTGGATTTGCATACTGGAGAAGATCTGCGGCTGTATGTCTCTTCCAATTCTTGTCAACAATTGAAGCACTGATCTTGGTGCCCTCCAAATGATCCAAAGTATATCCATTGTAAGGAAGAACTCCTGCTTCAAGGAGTCCTTTCTTGAAAGCAGAACTCCAAGTAAAAAGCTTCTTTGGTTTGAAGACATTCAACTTCTCCACCCACTCATACGATTCATTCACAAGTTTCTCATCCCACTTCATCTTCCGAATATATTCAGAGCTCGCCCTGCTGTAGAATCCACCATTGATAGCTGTCCCGCCTCCTAAAACTCTCGCCCTTGCCAACTGCACTCCATCCTCTGAGACAAAACCCTGCGCTACATAGGGATAATTTTTAGGATCCCCTGAGATCTTGGAAAACCTCCTGAAGTCCTCGACATCGGGATTTCCATAAGGAGAATCTCCCCTCTCCAATACCAAAACAGAATAGTGCTGTGAGAGGGTAGCTGCCAGAGGACACCCGGCTGTACCTCCTCCAACAACAATGTAATCATACGTCCTTGAAGCTGCCTTTTGAGCATCTGCAGTCATAAATGGATATGGGTACTCTGCAAACATAAAGCAAAGAGTATTGTCACAGACTGATATTGTATAAGAAAAAATTGTATATGAACCTCTCTCAGGAAAAAATTGATTCAAGACAAAAGACTGAAAATTTGTACCGACCCAGATTATATGTTGCTGCTTCTGAACAAAATTGGTGGTGATGATTTGTAAACATCAGCAGGCATGAAATCATAAGAAATAGTATCTCCATGCTGATTAACCAATCCAATTCCTCTTCTAGATTGAACCTGAGAAAAATATTTTGTGAAGTATTTGTATTTGATGCTGTTCTTTTATAGATGCGAGACAATGATGTTTGAAGTTGTTGCTTATGGCATGACTTTGTCAGAAGTATTTGAATTGTCAATTGTGTATTTAGAATTAGTACACGGACTTCTTAACAATCAGCCGGCAAATTGTTTCTTATTTCATCGATTAGCTACTTAAAGCCCTAAAAAAAAACAGCCGGCATATTGTTGTCATTTGGAATTTACGATGTTCTAACAACTACCTTCCAAAAACTAAAATTTAAGAAAATAATATTAAGAATTGACTACATAAAACATTTACAATAAAGAGTCGGTAGGTTCTTTACTCTTAACAATTAGTTGACTTTCAAACAAAAAAAAATTTGAATGAATTTATAAGTGTTTTTCCGTAATAATGAATTTCTAATTTTTTAAGAATATATTTTCCTATACGGATATTAAATTTTAATATTTATTTAAATTATTAATGTTAGATATAGATTGTAAATGGATAGATTAAAAAAATAGAATTATTTTTTTATGACTCTTTCAAAAGCTCTAATTGATTAGGATAACAAAAAAGAATATGAATGTGGTTTGTAGCTATATCTTGTATAAACCCAGTGAAAAGATTAAGAAATTGCCACCATTTAATTATGATTATTATGAAAACATGATAAGAAGTTTTCAACTACAAAGATAAAGAAAAGAGACTAAAATTATTAGAAGTTAAGTAAATGGATGCTATGACTATCGACTTGAACTATGAAGAATTTGATTCTCTTCAAAGAATACATAGGAAAGACCATCTCAAATGAGCCCAAAGAATAGGTCGAGGTCTAGGGATTTCTTAGGATAAATCACTAATTTTATAAGATCCACACAAATAAGTTTTGACAATTTCAAAAGCTACAATTGACATAAGACAAGAAGAAATAATAGAGTTGACATTTTGGATTGTATTTCATGTAAACTCAATGAAAAGACTAACTAATCAAAACAACTATAAAACCACTATAAAAGATGAGATCAGAAAACAACTTTCCAACCACAAACAAATGAAAAGAAATTGGAGTTATTAAAAAAGAAGTAAATCTATGTTCTTAATCCCAAATTCTCAAAACTACATAGTGTAGATGCCTAAATTTAACCATGTCTTATAATACATTTAATGTCACCACTTTCACTGCATTAGACACACTTAACATCCCAATTCACAAAATTTTCATTATCTCAACGCTAACTAATCAAATAAATCATATTATTTAATTACACTAAAGTTCTACACACATTTCTTGTAATTGGCTAAATAATAAATTTATTTGATTAATTAGCCCTAATCACCAAATCTTACTCTAATCATCTACGATAATTATGTCACATCCAAAATTTAAAATTAAAAGCAATACAAGACACCAATCGAAAGTCAAGCTAACATTTTATTTATCCATCAAATGAACTAGCCAATCATTTTCGAATCCAAAATAAAATAAAATTTAAATTTCCATCATTTGTTATCCCAAGAAGATCTATACACTCCATTTCATAGATGTGATTCTTGCATATTTGTGAGACTTCTTACATGTGAAATCACACATCCACATGTGTGAGATCAATTACATGTCACAATCATGCATCATTGTAATTCTTCTCACACATGTGTGAGAGCTTTAAATTTGATTCTCTCATTCAAATTTTAAGATAATCCCAACCCTCTATTTATATAAATCCATACATTATGTATTTGCACCTCTCTCAAATTTCCACTTGCAACTTTCTAATTCATTAGAGAAAAAATTAAGAAAAATAAAATGAAAATAGGAATAAAATAAACCTCTATGATTTAGGTCCTCACCCCACCCTTTGTGGCCTCTATTGTGCCAACCATTGTCCCACCCACACCAACTCTACTTTGCCACCAAATTTCTCACCCACCATGCACTCCTCTCTGCATCTTTTCTGCCCCAAATTCTTTGTTGTGCCATCAATTAACTATCCCCTCTAATGTAGGGTGATCCCACAATAGTGGTTTACAAATTTTGGCCAAACTGGACACTGAAATATATATTTTTAACTAAATCTTCACTTTCATGCACCTATAGCAGCTAAACCGTGAGGAATTTGAAGATGATGCAAACTAGAGTTTCGTGAAATTTTGTCTATAGATTCTAAAAATATTTTTTTCAAAATTATTGGAATTAGATTGCACTTTTTTTCCATCTCCCTCGAAAACTAGTATTTTTTCAGAAAACATTTTTAAAAAGTGACGCTCGCTATATAACGCATAACTTTTTTTCCATGAAGGATAAAATTCTAATTCTTTCGAATGTAGATTTTTTACTTTGATATCTAGTGCTTCCACTTGGTTAGATAGTTTTTATTAAAAAATTCTTTAATAAAGTTTCAAAGTCAAACCAATTACAATTCGGACATAGCCTATATAGCGAATAACTTTTTGTATATATCAAAATTCTTTTTTTTTTTTTTGTATATATCAAAATTCTTTTTTTTTTATATATCAAAATTCTTTTTTTGTATATATCAAAATTCTTTTTAATATATTTTTTAATAATCTGCTATTTTTCCATATGTAGAACATAGAGTTTCATTTTCGGTGAAAAACCTATATTTAATAAAACTAAAAAAATAAATACATAATAAAACCAAAACATATTAAAATTAAATTCGTTGGATACCTTGTTTTGAGGACTACCTGATTCCAATTGGGTTTGTGAAGTCCACCATTTTCATGTTCAAATTGAGCTTCAAAGTGCAAAAATTTAGGTTTTTTGTGAATTTTGTCAAACATCAGGAAAATGGGGGGTTCGCCCGAACCAGGGCAGGTTCGAGTGAACCCCCAGGGGTTCAAGTGAACCTGGATTCACTCAAACCTAGGTTTGACCAAACCCCCTTCCCAAAAGGGGTTTTCATTCAAATTTTGTCCATACATGCAATTAATGGGTTCGCTTGAACCTGGGTTTGAGTGAACCTTTTTTTGGTTCATTTGAACCATCTAGTTCATTCGAACCCCCAAAATGTAAATTTTTTCCATGGGGTCATCTTTTTCAAGTTTTCCTTCCTCATTTGAATTGTAAACCACTTTTGTGGGTTTACCCTGTAACCTTGATTACTCCACTCGCTCTTGGTGCACTTTGTCTCTACTCCTTTCTCACTCTATTGCTCGTATCACTCCACTTTATTCATATCACCCTACCTTTACCCATTTTCTTTGTAACATCACCTCCTTCCATATGTCATTCCACTACCTCTTCCACCACCAAATCAAATTAACAACCTCCATTGAAATGATAAAATTTTGTTAGGGCATCTTTGAAGAAAATAGCCAAGCCATCATTATTTGATTGAGTCAGGTGATAATGCACTCCAAAGGAGTTGGAATATTTTAGAATATCCATTATTAGTAAATAAAAACTCTTGAATAAAGAAGGTCATACATAGATTAAATTAACCATTACCTTAAGAGTAATCATACAAATTTTTAAATCAAAAGGGTGAATATTAATTGTAACAAATATAGAGGATTTCTTAATGATTTGTTTTTGTAAGTAGAAGCTCACAACTTGATAATGGAAATACCAATTTGCTTACCATAATTCCCAAATGTTATATATTTGTGGTATTATTTTTTTGTAAAAAATTATCAAACTTAATATAGAGTTTTGAATTGTTGGTGGAAGAGGTAGTGGAATGACACTAAGAAATTTTAAAATAAAGAGAGGTAGCCTCCAACATCAGTCTAGAACAAAGAATGAATCTTGAAATCCATTGGACTAATGCATATATGTATGCATCTAGTTAAAAGTAGTAGGGGCAAGAACCCCCAACTTCTCCTGAAGATACCCAAAAGTATCCTTAGGAAGAGCCTTTGTGAAGATGTCTACAACTTCATCCTCAATAAGCACATAATCCAACTTCACCTCATTCTCTACAACCTTCTCTCTCAAGAAGTAATAACGGATTGAAATATGCTTTTTCACTGAACACATTACTAGATTATTTGAAATATTGATAGAACTTGTATTATCACATAAGATAGAAATAGGCTAATCATATATCAATTTGTTATCCTTCAAAGTTTGCTTCATCCATAACACCTATATGCAGCATGATGTTGTAGCAATGTATTCTACCTCTACAATAGATAATGATATTGAATCCTACTTCTTACTTAGCCAAGACACCAACCTACTTCCAAGAAAGAAAGCACCATTAGCTGTACTCTTTTGGTCATCCACACAACTTTCCCAATCTACATCTATATAAGCACTCATAGAGAAATCGATATCTTTTAGATACCATAAACCATATTTTGGAGTTCCCTTCAAGTATTTGAATATTATCTTTACTGTTACAACATGTGACTCTTCGAGATCTTTTTTAAATCTATCCATAAGACAAACTGCATGCATGATATCAAGTCTAGTAGCATTTAAATATAGGAGTCCACCAATCATTGACCTATACTTTCTTTGATCAATGTTAGGAGATTCTTCATTCTTACTCAATTTGAAACTAGTAACCATGGAAGTACATGCTGGTTTAGAGTCTTCCATCCCAAATTTCTTCAATATTTCCTTTACATATTTTGATTGTGAAATGAATATACCTTTGACTATCTGATTGATTTGAAGACAGGAAAAGATTTATCTCCCCAAACATAGACATCTCAAACTCTTTTTACATCACTTTTGAATTTTTTTGCACATAACTTCATTTCCCTTGGAAATTATGTCATCAACATACACAACACCAATAAAAACTTGATCCTTTTAAACCTTAAAGTAAATATTGTTATCAGTGGTACCTTTATTGAAACCTTCCTACAACAAGTACCTGTCCAACCTTGCATACAAATATCTCAGAGCATGCTTTAGTCCATTAAGTGATTTCTTCAATCTGCAAACCATATTAGGATTATCTAATAACTAAAAACCTTTTATTTTTTCAATATAAACTTATTCTTCCAACTCAACATTCAAAAATGTAGACTTCACATCCATCTGATAAAATTTGAAATCCTTGTGTGCTACAAAATCCAAAAATATCCTAATAGCTTCCATTCTTGTCACTAGAGCAAATGTTTCCTAAAAATCTATTCCTTCTACTTGTGAGTAGCCTTTACACACAAGTCTTGTCTTGTAACTTCACACCACTTCTCCACTCTAATTCAACTTTTTTCGAAACACCCACTTAGTTTCAATCACATTCTTATTTTTGACTCTTGGGACAAGTTCCCAAGTTTCATTCTTCTCAAATTGCATCAATTCTTCTTCCATAGCCTTGATCCAATGTTCAACTTTTCAAGCTTCAATCATATTTTTAGGTTTATCTTTGGAAAGAAAACACAAGTTTTATTGCTCTTCTATCATAGTAGCCTTTCTTCTTGTAAACACACCTCTACTCTTGTCACCAATGATCTAATCTTCTAAATGATTCTTTTGCAAATACTTAGGGGTCTTAGGGATCCTTTTCAGAACTTCTTCATGTTCAACCTACATTTCTCTTTCCATACCATCATCTTTCTCTTCTTCTTTCTAAGAGGACTCATCTAACTCATATCGATCTATCATCGCTGGAATTTTGTGTAATTATTTATCTACCTTGACACTTGCACTTTCAAGAATATTTTTCAGCCTCTTTTTGTAGCACTGGTAAGCCTTGCTTTTTGTAGAATATCCAAGGAAGATTCCTTCACCATATCTTGTATCAAACTTTCTTAAATTTTATTCATCTCTTCTGGTATAGCATTTTCTTCCAAACACTTTAAAATATTTCACAATAGGATTTCTTGCATACCACAACTCATAGGGATTCTTTAAACTATTTGTCCTTGCTTGTGCTCTATTAAGAATATAAACTGTAGTATCAGTTTCTTCTCTCAGGTAGACTTTTGGTTGGTTTTCTTCTTTCATCATTGTCCTTTTTACTTCTTGAATAGTCCTATTCTCCTTTTCTACCACTCCATTCTATCGAGGAGTCCTAGGGGCTGACAAATGCCTCCTTATTCCATGAACTTCATAAGAAGTGTTGAACTCATTGGAGGTTAACTCTCCACCTTTGTCAAACCTTAAGCATTTGATTTTAATGTCTATTTCACTCTCAACCATAGCTTTGAATTCTTTAAAATTATCTAGAGATTTTGATTTTTCTTTGGGAAAGGTAAGCCAAGTAATTTTAGAACTCACCAATTAAAAGCATGAAATGCCTATCACCTTGAAAACTTATTACTTTGTTAGGTCCATAAAGATCTATATGTACCAACTCCAAAGGACACATAGTATATTGTTCTTTGAATTTGAAACTCTTTCTACCTTGTTTCCCATTCTTACATTCCTTGCAAATAGTATTAATAGGATTTGTAATCTTTGATAGATCTCTCATAGCTTTGATTGAATTGATCCTCACTAGCCTATCAAAATTTATGTGAAACATCCTTCTATTTTATAGCCAACTTTCATTAATCTGAGTCATAAAGCATTGACCATTTCCACCCTTGAGTTGATAAACATTTTCATTTGTCCTTCCTACTGCAACCATAGTTTTAGTGTCTTTTCTAATCTCACAAGCATTGTCTTAAAACACAATATTATATTGTTTCCTACAAATTTATCCCACACTAAAAATGTTATACTATAGGACCTTAACATAAAGAACATCATCTATATTATTCTCACGATGAAAACTGATTGAACCTTTTCCACATATCTTAGCAAATGTATCATCCCCAAACTTAACTAAGCCCCCTTCAACTTCTCAAGCTTAAAAAATTTACTCTTATCACCTGTCATGTGATTTGATTAGATGTCCACTATAAATAATCTAATTTCTCTTCTCTTCTCTCGCATGAAAAGAAGACACCATTTTTTCTCCAATGTTATGACCTGCTCTTAGAGCACTTTTCCTTACACATTTATCAAAGTTAGCAGAATTAGTTCCAAGATTTAGAACCATGAACATGCATTCATCATCTTCATCAACCAGATAATTGGATTCATCATTAGATATATTGAAATCTTCTCTAACATAATTTTTTTTCTTAATTGCTTTACCTTTATTCTCCTTACGTCTATTTTTTTAAGCTTTAACAAGACATCTTGAAGCATAATAACCAATCTTTCCAAAGTTAAATCATTTGAAAGGTAACTTTCCTCTACATTTTCCATTTCCCTTTTTCAACCTTCTTAAATAATTCTCTTCTACATCTTCAATATCATCTTGATTTGATCCCTCATTCCTTTCTGCCTTGCCAACTTTAAAGAAATTCTCCTTTTTCACATCACTTGGACCAAATTATCTTAAATCAAAAGTGGTTCATCCACGAAACAACTGATCTCTATAATAAGTACTCAAATTTTGAATTTCCTCAATAGAAGAAACCTCATGATTGTAGGGTTTAGTAAGAGTTGTTAATACCTTCTTTACCACTTCACCATCTTCAAAATTTACTACATGGCCTCTAATAGTATTGAAAACTTCATCTTGTCTATGCATGCAGCCTTTCATATCTTCATCTTCTATCATCCTCAGGTTTTCAAACTTGATCTTCAAATTTTTCATTTTTTCTTGCTTGACCTTGCCATCTTCTTCATAGATACTTTCTAGCTTTTTCCATATCTCACTAGAAGTTTTAAGACTCGTAAATTTTAAAAGTTCTAAATTAAAAGTACCATTCAAAAGAGCATACTTTTCTTTCCCATTGTTCTCATATGCCTTGATCTCATCTTCAGTACTTAAATCATTTATAAGCATTGTATATCCAGTATCTATAAATTTTTAGACTCCAAACCCTACAAATACTAGGAACCCTTCCATCCTTGTCTTCTAGATTGCATAATTAGTTCCATCAAACATTAGAGCCTCCTTCTTGTGCACCATCCTAGATCTATGTCAAGTGATTAAGCTTTCTTCTAAGGAACCTTGATCTAATACCAATTATTGATTGCATAAGATAAGTGAGATGGGAGTGAATCAGATGAACATTAAGACATCAAAACCCTTATTAACA
Source organism: Sequoia sempervirens (assembly GCA_007258455.2). Taxonomy (NCBI): domain Eukaryota; kingdom Viridiplantae; phylum Streptophyta; class Pinopsida; order Cupressales; family Cupressaceae; genus Sequoia; species Sequoia sempervirens. The sequence goes on along the minus strand of VDFB02274714.1, from coordinate 29,035,379 downwards.
TTCAAATAAACATATTTATTATCCTTTAATTTGTTAGATTGATTTAGCATGAAATAAAATAATAGAAACTAAAACACATCAACACCAAATATAATAGGATCACTGCTGGAGGGATCACTATGCGAAAGAAAGAAGAGCTCACTACCAGATTATAGAAAATAAGATGATTGTTATAATGAGGAATACATATCAATGCAACTAAAAATTCCACCACAACATCACCAACACATTTGCATCATCTTTGAAGAATGTAGACACCTTCTTCTCACTACTTCCAGTAGCCTAATACATTAAACTTCAAACTACACTTGATAAATTCACACTTCACATTACATCTTGCAACACACACACTTCACACACTTAATTCTCCATCAACTCAACACTTTTTTATACCATCTTCAACCTTCAAAACTATTCATAAGGTCGGATATTCACCTCAATTGTCTAAATTTAAATTAGTTCGACATTAAGCATCCCCGCATTAGAAAGGAATGAAGGAAAACCATAACACACTTGAACATGGACCCGAATACACTCATACACACTACTTCATGCTTTCACAAACACCTAAGCATATCCATAATTAGTGTAAACACCCAAGGTCGGTCGAACCTTTGTTAACACCATTAAACAATTAAGTACTTGCTTCCTTTGATCCAAGAATGACTTGTGAACCACACAAACCACTTTAACACACTTTGGAGTATTCCAAAAACACCTTGAAATCTAACAAATTCCTTTGCAACAACCCTCACCAGAAGAATGTACACACCCAATAGACTTAGATCATCTTCCACACAATAAATCAACTTGCTAATCACCAAACTATGCAAAAATTCAATTGAAGATAGATATGAACCTTATTAGTACACTTCTAGAACTTCAAGACCAAAAAAAAAAAACTATGGGGAAGTATAGAGAAAAACCATTTCTCCTAGACACCACCATACTATACTGGTCAAACACTAGTGAAAACAACTTCAATGATCTAGACCAAGAAACTATAGATATAACACTTCTCAACACCTTTGATCAACATATCTAAACTATACAAGAAAATCTTTAAAACTAAAGAAATACATAGCAAAACCAAAACACCACTTTGTATGCAAGAACACCTGTACAATAGAATGTTTCCTCTTTTATTCAAAATTTATCAAAAGCACTTGGAAACCAAGAACCACAAACAGATTCTCACCATATTTAACACCTCCTCATCATCACTAAACTAATTGAAATAGAAAAAAATAATTGAACAACATCCACAGATAGAAGCTTATGAAAACAACACTAGAGGTTAACACTAGTGGTTTTACTAATGACAACATAATGCAACTAATCAAAGAAACAATGCAAAACATAGACTTCGAAAAAACTTCCTTATATAATTTTTGACATCAATGAAAACACAAATTGCTCATACTTGCAACAACATATTCAAATTTTGCTTGAGATTCTATGGTTTTTTTTTGCACAAGGACTCTCTTGAAGCTCTTTCCCTACTAAGATTAAATCTAATACAACATTAATATTAATTTTTTTATGTTGTTCTACCTAGACAATTCCACTTAGAGGAGAAATTGAGTGCTATTGTTGAAAAAATTACCTTGTTAGATCATAAAAAAAAAGAAAAGATTAAGTGATACTTGATCATGTAAATTATCCATCTCACTCATTAACTTCATTACATTAGATTTAAACTTTTCTCTAATGGGTATATGCAGGATCATGATAGGCCAAAAAGTGGCAATATGATGGGTATTTGTAGGGTATGTGGCTGACGAATTTTTTTTTACCCAAAATTGATGAAATGAAAAGGGTTTTTAAAGGAGATTCTCAGCTTTCCACCAATATAAATTATGCTTTACTTTGAATTTAACAAATAATTATTATTCATTTTCTATTTGAATTATGACTAAAGTCCTGATTGATAGGTTGATTAAAAAAAATCTATAGCTTTCAAACGGTATCACATTTTTTGAATCGAAAACATGCATCATATTCTATGCTCTCATAATATAGGATTAAAAAAATAAAAAAATGAATTTCATGAAATTTTGACCAAGTTAAGGTGGTAAGACATATGAGTTTTTATATTTTTTAAAAGTTGTAATAAAAAAATCATAATTAATTATTTACTTGGAAAAAAATTACAAAAAAATATGCATCACATCCGACATGAGTCTTCTACTTATATTTAAAATATTATAAAAAATAATTATCATTTTATTGTGGTTAGGGTGGTCAGAGACACCTACTTTTTTTTTTCCTGAAATTTAAGTACTCTTGCATGGAATTTCAAATTTTCACCAAATAGACTTTTTTTTTAAAATAAACCTAGTAGTTTAGAAACTACATTCAATTTGCTACAGATTCTAATCTTACATATTTTTGAAATAATATAGATAACTTATTCAAATTTTTATGTCAAGTTGCCTAACTCTGATTTTTTTTTTTGCCACTTAAGGGCCTATTTTTTCCATGATGATCCTGCACTTACCCTAGTATGGATTCTTGATAATGTTAGACACAAAAAAATAAAATAATTTAAATAAAAGATTACAGTATAAATATAATTTATATATACATTTGCTTTTAGCTTTTAATTTTCCATTTAAAAAATACTAATCTAAATATTAATTCAAAAACTTAAATAAAAGAAATATCAACATAATAATAATTTTTTTAACAATTAGTACTGCTTTTAGCTTCGAACAAGTTTTTCAATTCTCAATATCTATGGTCCAAACAACTTAGCACAAAAAAAGTTGTTGTGGAAAGTTCTATTAGGAATTCTAAGTGAGGAAGAGGGAAGGATGTTCCTTTTCATTGGGGATTTTAATGCGATAATGAGACCTTCAGATAAATTTGGGGGTGTGTGCTAGTCTAGTCAAAGCTAATAGGATTTTTATTATTTTGTGGTCAATAATGGTCTCATTGAATTTTCCTTCAAGAATGGAGAGTTTACCTAGACAAGTCGGAAAGGTGGCTTTCTAAATATTGCAGAAAAATTGGGCACATTTTTTCTAGCAGGAAATTGGGCAGAGCAAAAGTGGACTTGTGAAGTGAATATTCTCCCTATTATTGGTTCATACCACTACCCCATAGGTTTGATAATTCAAGAGGAGTCCACCCTGAAATGTTTCCCTTTTAAATTTGAATCGATGTGGTTCCGGGCTGAAGGTTTTAAGGACTTGGTGGCTGAGTGGTGGAAGAATGCCCCAAGACAAACATGATACAAAGATTTTCTTTTCTTCAAAAATATTCAATTCCTCAAAGAGCAACTTAAAACTTGGAACTGAGAATCTTTCAAAAATATTTTTGCTAAAAAGCTTAGACTAGAGGAGGATTTGAATGTTTTGAACTTGAAGGTGATTGAGCAAGGGATGAGCTAAGAAGAATATGTTCTAGAAAAAAGGCTAAACAAGGAGTATTCTAAAGCTCTTGCACGAGAAGAAATTTATTGGAGACAAAAATCCTGTGAAACTTGATTGAAAGATGGTGACAAAAACACTAAATTCTTTCATAATTTTGTGAAGGTGCGTAGATCTCATAATAAGATTTTTTCCATTAAGGATTGTAATGGTGTAATTCTGGATGGTGCTTCCCAAATTAATAAGGAGGTTGTAAGGTTTTTTTCTAATAATTTTAGTTATGTTTCTGATGGATTGAATCAAGAATCAAACATCTTAGATGTCATTCCATGTTGCATTTATGAGGCTCAAAATTCCATTCTAATGGAGGAAGTCACTTTAAAGGAAGTTAAAAAAGCCTTGTTTGATTTAGGAGGGGATAAAGCCCCTAGCCTAGGTGATTTCCTAGTTATTTTTTTCCAAAAAATATGGGATATCTTTTCAAATGATCTGTGGGAGGTGGTAGAGGAATCTAGGAGGGGAGGTTTCATTCTAAAAGATCTAAATAACACCTTTATTTCCCTCATTCTGAAAAGATCGATGATTAATACCATTGAGGATTTTAGACCAATTTCCTTATGCAACATGGTTTATAAAATCATTTCAAAAGTTATTGCTAATAGACTGAAAAAGGTTTTGGGATCAGTTATTTCTATAGAACAGAGTGGCTTCTCTCCTAATAGATTGATCTTCGAAGGTGTTATAGTGGCTCATGAAACCATCCATTTGGTCTAGTTGGAAAAAACTCAAAGAATGATGGTTAAGCTTGATATTAGAAGTGCTTATGATGAGGTTAAGAAGAGTTTTCTGTTAAAGGTTCTTGAGAAATTCGGCTTTTGTTAGGTGTGGCATGCATGGATTAAGAGTTGTATTAGTACCCCATGTTTCTCTATTTTGGTGAATGGAATCCCTCAGGGATTTTTTGAATCCTCTAAAGGGATTAGACAAGGTGATCCTATATTTCCCTTTCTATTCATTATTCTAGTTAAGGTGTTAAGAAGGCTCATTTCTCAAAAATGCAGAGACGGTCTATGGAAAGGTATCAAAATATTTGAAGGAATTGATCCAATTTCACACCTCCAATTTGCTAATGACATTTTTTTCATGGGGGAAGCTTCCTTTAGAGAAGCTTGGGTGATGAAGAGTTCATTAGATTCATATGGATTGGCATCAGGGAAGTGCATTAATTAGCATAAGTTTGAAATTTTTTTCTTCAATAGTCCCATCCAAAAATAAGTGGAAATTTGTAGGATCCTAGGTATGAGGTCTGGAAATCTCCCTAATAAATATTTTGGGATACATTTGTTTAGGGGAGCTAATAGGGAAGGTTTGTGGAAAGATCTTTTGGATTCTTGTTTAAGTCAGATGGATGGCTTGAAGAGTAAATGGCTAACAACTACTAGCATAATTCTTATGCTCAAATATGTTATTTCTATGATTCTAATTTACTCAATGATGTTTTTAAAGATCTAAAAGAAGGTGATCAGTTCAATAGGGCAGTGTATGAGAATTTCTTTTTGGAATGGAGCTAGTGAATAGGATAAAATTCTATTGCTAGCTTGGGATAAGATATGTCGAGCAAAGGAGAAAGGGGGAGCTGGCTTGAGGGATTGGCAGCTCATGAACGAAGCCATTGGAGCAAAGTTGGTTTGGAGTATGTATGCCAACCCATATTTATTGTGTGTCAAAATTTTGAAAGAAAAATATTTGGATTCTAAAGAGGATCAAAGGATCTTCACGATTTGTAACCCACCTAGAGGTTTGGCCATTTGGAACTTTATTTTTTCATGTAAGTCGGTGATTCTAAACCACATATCTTGGTAGATTGGTAATGGCCTAAAAGAAAAAATTTGGGAGGACTCTTGGGATAGGTTTCCCAACCTGTGTGATGAGGCTGATTTGCAGGATTTTAAAAATTATTTCACACAAATATGGGGAGATAGAGTAAGGGATTATGTAGTTCTAAAACAGGGTCCTTTTGGTCAAGAATGGGGGTGGAAGGATGTTCCTGAAGATGGGTTATCAATTCAGTAAATTCAGAGGACGAAAAGGATTTTTGAAGAGAGGAAAGTGTTGATAATAGAGCATGTTGATAAGGTTGTTTGGTGTGGCTCAACTAATGGGAGTTATTCGGTCAAAATTGGATATCAACTCCTGGAACAGTGGAAAGGGACAAATTTTGGGCAAAAAATCTATGTTGGAATAAGAATTGCTTACCAAAGGCAAGAACCTTTACGTGGTTAGCAGTGAGTGGTAGAATCCTAATGGGGAAAGGAGGAAACGGCTAGGGTTTTTTGGCCCTACAGAGTGTGTAATGTGTAATGAGGTCAGGGAATCAGTTGATCACTTCTCTAGTGTGAGATAGTAGGAAAGTGTTGGGAGCACATAAGGAAGAAATTGCACTGGCAAGGCCTTCTTCAAAGAACATTAAAAGAGGTTTATGAAAGTTGGCCATATGCTCAAAAAAAAAAAATTCTATCAAGTGTTTGGATTGTTACCCCGTCTTTAGTCATTTGGGAGTTTTGGAAAGAGAGAAATAGAAGAATATTCTTGGAGAAGTGTGAACCCCTAAACAAATTGTTATATCACATTGATCATATTATAGAAGAAGTGGTGAGTTCAGCAGCTTCACACCCACAAAATGTGTGATTTCCTTTTTCTATGGATGATAGTAGAATTCAAAGAGCATTTCCTGACATTCAGGTTAAAGCAAATACGGGGTCAGTGGTTTCTTCTCCTAAGAAAGCTAATGATGAAAATTTTGTATGGGAAAAACCTCTTGAAGGGTGGCACAAGGTTAATTTTGATGGGGCTGCCAAAGAAAACCTTCGTCCATCAGGTGTAGGTGTTATAATTAGAGACCATCACGGGAATTCAATTGCCTTTGGAGAAAAAAAATAAGATGTTGGGACCAATAATGTTGCTGAAGCCAAAGAAGCCTTATTGGTTGTTAACTTAGCTCTATCAATTGGTGTGAGGAAAATTCATGTTGAGAGGTAATCCCTAATAGTAACCCAAGAAATTAGTAATTTGGGGGTGAAGGCTTGGCACCTGTAGAATTATATTAGATTAATTATTAAAGAGTTAGAGTCCTTTGAAGATTTTAAAGTGAGTCATATTCGACGTTCGGGGAACACAGAGGATGACAGACTTTCCAAGTGGGTAGTCACTTTTAATGACTCTGATGAATTGGTATTAGAAGATTTTAGAGATGTTACTTTGGATTAAATGTTATAATGGTTCAAATGTTTAGTTCTCCAGTATGAAGATACATCATGGGCTTCAAGGTTTTGATGCATTACTTTAAATGGGTTGGTTGAGCGAGGGTGGTGTAATGTTGATTGATGGATTTTTAAAAGAATAGCGGGATAACAAATAAATTAGAAATGATATTCTATTTCTCTGAGCCAAAGTCTTGTTGGCGGTAGATGAAAGAATGATGTGAGGATAGAATTCCTAAGCAAAGGATGTGGGTGATTTGGTTCATTTGTGCAAAGATCAGAGAGAAATCCCCCATGCATTTAAACTAAATGATGTAGAAAATTTGTGGTGAAGGTGGGAGTAATTAATGTGATGTTTTTAGGTTAGTGAAGGAAGATGGAATTAATGGCATAGATTGGTAGACCTTCAAAAATTGGCATGGAGGAGAATTTTTCCACTTGTAGCAAAGTTTTTGACAGGGTAGGTGATGTTTCTAGATTTCGATATGGAGGCCATGTCTCGGTTTTCAACATAGCGACAACAAAAAGGATTTTTTGGCCCCCTGTCTACATTTCAGCTAAAGTTTCTACTAAAATTTCCACAAGATGAAGTAGTGGAAGTCATGTTGGAAACATTGGGTTCACACTTTATGGAGGAAAAACACAGAGGGTGCTTAAATGTAGACATAGTGTCGATGATCTTTGTTTGGGGTATGGAGTTGGGCAAGGAAGTAAAAGTGATTAGATGGGTTATGCTCACACTATTTGAGGAGGATTTGCTTATGGGGATGGAATAATTTCTTGAATGGGTGGTGTCGGGAGTGGGGTTTGATGTGTCAAAAGGCATTGAAGACATGGACGAAGCGACTGAAGAAGGCTTGATTCCCTTCATGAGGTGGCAGAGGAGAACTGATAGGGATGCATATAAACTTGATATATTGGTGGCGTGGGAGAACCTGAAACTGGTGCTTCATCGCCAAGAGTCTGCAATAAGCCAGGAGTCATCAAACATTCCCTAGAAACTACCCAGGAAAAAGCACTCAGTGAGGAGGGGTGGGCATCAAGGTACGAGGACAAGAAGGGATGCTCTATAGAGGATGAGGTAGTAGACTGGTGTGTTGGTAGGGTTTGGTGTTTTTTGCAACTACATCGACAGTTTTTGTTTTGAATGAACGACTATATTAACAAGGGAAAAAGGATGAAATGTGAAGGAAGTTCATTTTTTATGCTGGGTTTTAAAGGTTTTCTAAAACCTGTGGTGGTATGAGAATTCAAAAATTGTAAATTTGGTATGTTTGTAAAAGAATGTAGCTTTTTGTAAAGCCTTGTAAGTAGAAGATCTAGGTGTTAGAATGAAAAGATAGCTGGTTGGTGTCGGGTGAATCTGTAGAATTTGGTGTTTAGTGGTTGGGGGATGAGGACCTAAATCTTATATGAATGTAATGTCTTTATATTATTATTAATAAAATAAAAATTATTACTAATAAAAAAAGAAACAATAATTTTTTTAACAATAAATTTCTCTTTTGTGAATAAAAACATGACAATTAATTATAAATAATAATAATAAAAATATTAGTGTTCTACAACATTAAATATGAATAGAATTATTTCGAAATGCAAGTGTGAAAATTTGTATTGACCCAGATTAGATGTTTCTTCTGAGGAGAATTGATGGTGGTGATTTGTTAAACATTGACAAGCTTGAAATTAGAAGGAATACAATTGGTTAATCAATCTAATTCCCCTCCTAAAGTGTAAAATAAGATATAGATTTTTTGAAGTGCTTTCATTTGATTCAAGTTTTTATATATGAGACATGAGGATGATGGATCTTCTTGATGATTTCACTGAAGTACACAAATTAATATACACACTTCTCGAGAATCTTATTAATTGAATATGTGAGAAGCTAATCTCTCAATATAATTGAATGTCTCAGACATGATTACATAATGCCCCATCTCCCATACAATGGCATCATTACAAGATAAGACTGATTGATGAACATTGACGGATTTTTAGGCATGCACCATTTATTCCATCACCTATCCCATCACAAAAGAAACATGGAAGAATTGACAAGTTTTAATAATCATAATTTGGAATGCATGAAAATCCCAAAATGTCACCATTTTTTACTTTCACATTTTGGAATGAAATGAGTATAAATAATTACTATATGTGTCATGTTGATTGCATAATTGATAAAAACATTAAGCATGAAAAAGATGAGGATAATGATAATGAGATAAATATAAGAAATATAATAGAAATAAGAGAATGGGAGTTTCTATCACAAATGGGAATTTCAAACGGTTTTAATCAAAATTCCCTTTAAATTCTTGGTAGACATAATTTTGGAAATATCAACAAATAAGACAAACATTCTATACGTCCATATTTATATGACATAGAATAATATTTCATAAGCATAAAAAAGATGTCCCAACAAGGTGACAAATCCAAATTTGATTTGAATTATGCACCATATCTACTATATAACCAAACAAGAAATAACACATACCATTTTTAAAGAACATTATAATAATAATTATTTCACCAAATCCTTGCCTATTATCACTCAAGGAATGGTAGATAAAAAATATCTTGTAATTCATTGAATTAGGCTTGCAATCTATATTTTAGCATCAAGAAAATATTACTTATGCTTTCTTACTAAACCATTGGGAAATGGATGCTTAATGATTTAGGTCATACACCACCACTTTTCTCCAACTATCATTCAAGGATGCCCTAGGATCCCAAACTTGGATTGACTATCAACACAAACGTGAGTCAATTCTCAACAAGGGAGACCTAGGGGGCTTCCTTAAGCTTTGAAGGATTCACCACCAAGAAAAATCTTGGAAAAGACAACTTAACATTCAACTCACAAAACCTAGTAATGCAAGCTAAATGATGAATGCAACTGAAAAAATTAAGTAACCAAAAGTTAGGATATGTGTACCTGGGAAGTCTAGAAATGTGATAAGGATTTTGGAAATGCAAAAAGGTTGTCAAAATATGCTAGGGAGTACTAATATTCCCTTACTATTGTCTTAGTATCGCTATTTTTTTTCGGGGTAGATGTAGAATATTCAAATGTTGGAATAGAATCTCAAATAATCTCTGTAAAATACCACTTGGAGGAATCAGATGCCCTTACTCCTGACTTAGTCCCAATCATAATTTTTACAATTTTGAACTGTGATCCTGAGGTTCAATGTTTGTACTTCCTTCTTCTCAGATCTCAGGTCTTGAAACCTCCAGATCTGGTCTATAGGTGACTTTTTGTGAAGATGACAACTTTGCAATGTAACTTTGTAACTTTAGAACTTTTCACTTCAAATGATCTTCCACCTAAATCTGCAAACACAAACACACAATAGAGGAAAAGCTTGTTGATTGTTAGTAATTGGTCAAACTCCTTTTTGGTAATTAAACCTTGGAATGAAATGAAATAATGGAGGGAAATGATGAATGAATAAAGTGATATGTTGCAACTCACTTAACCCTTGTTATTAAATCTACAAACTTGTATGAACTGGCTAGCTTGAATGTAGATCTTGAATCAAATAAATGCTTGATAGATCTTGACTTGAATTGCTTGCTTGAATCAAAACCCTACATCACAAGTGTTAGCTCAAAAACATGTACATGATGGAAGAATATATTTAACTTGATGCTTCAATCTTGATGATGGCTCCAAATGCTTGATGGATTTCTCTTGAATGCTCTTGTGAACTCCAATTATGCTATAAGGATGTTCATATTTGAATGCTTGGGGTTAAAATGAGAGAAATAATCATTTATTTATACTTATCCATGCTTAATATCCCAAAATTACACCACAAAAAGCTAACATTTGAAATCATTAATTAAAGGAGGCTAAATCTT
>VDFB02274714.1:29009327-29024766 GCA_007258455.2 Sequoia sempervirens | reverse complement strand
GGCCACAAAGAAAACATCAAGAAACAATCACCTTAACAACATAAGACACAACCACCTCTAGACATACACAAAAGCAAACACAAGGGAAGCTATGGGAGAGTATCATCGCATAGTACTACATGGGTTATTTTGACTTCCTTTCTCTAGTCGCCGCCCCTATCTATGATTATCTTGACATCCTCTCTAGGCACCGACCCCATAGGGTGACTCATGTGGAACCATTAACCTATCATGAAGATGAGGCAATGATCTTTCCAACCATGACCTTCTCAACCCACCTTTAGTCTATGAAAGCCTTAATAGGTGGACAAGGCATCCACAATTATCTTATTAATGTTTAACCACCCACCCATTAATTAATTAGGTTATCACTTGTTACTCTAACTCTAACGTGGATTATCCTGATAGCCCCTTTTGTTAGGGTTAGAAATGGCAGATATCTAACAATTAAATGCAGATTTAATTAATAAATAGAGAAAATAAAATGCACATAGAATAAATTATAACATAGAGAATTTAATGTGGTTCACCCAATCTAGGCTACATCCACCAAACTGTAGCCATCCAATAATTTTACTATCCATTGGGTGCTGTCATAATAGTGGTTTACAATTCCTGAGAGGAACTAATTTTAGCTGAAATCACATATTTTTAGAAAATATAATGATTTAAGCCTTAAAAAGTTCCATTTTAAGGATTCCAATTGAATAGGGTTTGATCAAATCACCTTAGATCAAATCCCCTTGGATAGAACCTCGCTAGTTTTAAACCATACCTATAAATGCGTCTCCTTTACACCTATCAAAATGCTGATAAAAAATCACTTTTGATTTAGCTTTTGGGGGATCAAATGAATTCATTTAAAATTTATTTCAAATGATTCTGGTATTCCTCAGAACAAGCTATCCAATGAATATAATTTTAATATGTTTTGGTTTTGTTATATATTTGTTTTTTAAGTTTTATTAAACATAGGTTTTTCATCGAAAATGAATTTCTTTGTTCTGCACATGTGGAAAAATAGAAGATTATCAATTTTTTTGAAAAATATGAGTGCACCAGAGCATGGAAGTCCTTGATCCAAAATAAAATTAAATTTTACATACAAAAAAGCTACGCTATAATGTTGTGTCCGAATTGCACTCATTAGTTTGACTTTGAAATTTGATTAAGGAAAAATATTCAATAAACAACTTTCTAAAATCAAGTGGAAAGCACTAGATATCAGAAAGTTAAAAATCTAAATTTAAAAATAATTAGAATTTTATCCTTCATGGAAAAAGTTATATCGCTATACTGCAGCGAATCCTTTAAAAAATGTTGTTTTCCTCTAAAAAATTTAATTTTCATGGGAGATGGAAAGAAGTGAAATTTGATTCCAAAAATTTTGAAAAAAAATATTTTTAGAATTCACAGCATAAAAATTTGATGAGACTCTAGTTTGCACCATCTTCAAATTCCCTCACTTCATGAAATGCCATAGTGCCCGAATGTGAAGATTTAGTTAAAAATAATAGTGTCCAAATGGCTAAAAATTGTAAAACCACTATTATGGGATCACCCGCTGTAAAACCAGCTGATAATCCTTGCTTAATAATCACATTTTTCATCATACTATAACACCCATCCAAACCCCTTTTTATCAAGCTTAGAAGCTTCCAGATTTTTGGGTTCTACAAAATTAGATTTTTCTTTTTTTGTTGATTTTTTTCCCTTTTTTAGTGATAACACAAAAAAGTAGGAGGAAATTTTTTCTTGGGGTCTGCCGCCCCCGAACCCCTACCTAGGGCCCCGCCTGGCCCCAGACCCTAGCAAGGATACATGCCGAGGTGTACAGTATACCATGGGATATACAGTATAGCATGATCAGTCGCCACATACCAACAATCTCCCACTTGGAGACTGATCAAGATCCACACCATCATAGAGCTCCCACTTGGAGACTAATCAAGGATGACACTGCTACACTTACAGCTCCCACTGGAAATAAGTACCTTGGACCCTTCTGCTCTCTTATACTCGAATTCAACCTTGAAGGCCAACCAAAGCTGAAGAGGAGCTCAACTTCTCCCTTGTCACCGCCTTCATAAACATATCCGCTGGATTGACATTTGTATGTATCTTGTCCAACTTGACCTATCCATCCTCCAACACTGACTGAATGAAATGATATCTCAACTGTACGTGTTTTATTTTAGAATGCAAAGCATAATTCTTTGCAAGATGTATAGCACTTTGGCTGTCTATAAACAAGTAATTTCCAACCTATTGTTTTCCCAACTCATCCATGAAAAATTGCAGCCATATCATCTCCTTTGCTACCTCTATTGCAACAACATACTCTGCCTCTGTGGTGGATAAAGCAACCACCTTTTGTAATCGAGAAATCCAACTCACTAATGTCCCACCAATTGTAAATACATAACATGTGGTACTCCGCCTGGTATCTATATCCCCTGCCAAATCTAAGTCAACATAGCCTTTTAAATCAAAATTAGAGCCCCCAAAAAATAAACATTTATTGAATGTACCTCTCAAATACCTGAGAATCCATTTTACCACATTCCAATGCTCAACTCCAGGATGACTCAAATACCTACTAACAACTCCTATGACATGTGCAATATCTGGTCTTGTGCATACCATAGCGTACATTAAACTACCTAAAGCTGAAGCATATGGTACCTTGGACATTTTTTCTTCCTCTTCTAGTGTCTTTGGACACATATCCTTAGTCAATTTAACATGACTAGGCAAAGGTGTACTGATAGCTTTTGCATTCTCCATATGAAATTTCTGCAACACCTTTTCAACATAATTAGCCCGAGATAAAAACAATGTTTTATTTTTCCTATTTCTACAATTTTTTATACCAAGGATTTGTTTTGCTGCCCCCAAATCCTTCATAGAAAAAGATTTTGCTAATTGTTGTTTTAACTCAATTATGTGATCCATGTTAGACCCAGCTATAAGCATGTCATCAGACATATAAACATAAAATAATGTAGTTATCATTATCCAACCTCTTAAAATAAACACAATGGTTAGAATTACTCCTGCTATAGCCTTGCTTAGCTATAAAACTATCAAATTTCAAGTACCATTGCCGAGGTGCTTGCTTCAAGCCATATAAACTTTTCTTCAATCTGCACACTATTTTCTCCTCACCTTTAACCTCAAAACCTTATGGCTGTTCTATATAAATTTCCTCTTCCAAATCACCATGGAGAAAGGTTGTTTTAACATCAAGCTGTTCTAAATGCAAATCTTCAACAGCCACAATACTTAAAATAACACGAATAGAAGTCATTTTAACAACTAGAGAAAAAAACTCATCAAAATCAATACCCTTTTTCTGTGCAAATCCCTTTACAACTAATCTAGTTTTAAATCTTTTCTTACCTCCATCCTCCTCTTTTAGCCTATAAACCCATTTATTTGGTAAACCCCTTTTACCTGCAGGAAACTTGCATAATTCCCAAGTCTGATTTTTCAGCAAGGATTCCATTTCTTCTTCCATTCCATGCTCCCACTGAACCTTGGTATCCACCTACATAGCTTCATCATAATATTCTGGTTCACCAGCATTAGTTAACAAAATGTATACAAAGAGGGAGAGAATCTTTTTGGAGGTCTACTTATTCTTGAAGATCGTTTAATAGGAGTTTGTGGTATCTGTTATTGTTGTTGTTTCCCAGCATGAGGAACCAGTAAAACATCATTGTTTGGAATATCATCAAACACTACATAATCATTTTCTTTCTTCTCATGCCACAACAACAGATCTTTGTACAACACTTTCTCATTGAATATGACATCCCTGCTTCTCACAATTTTCTGATTTTCAAAATCCCAAAGCCTATAGCCAAATTCATCAATGCCATATCCAAAAAATATACATTTCTTTGATTTTGCATAAAGCTTGGTTCTATTTTCAGAATCTACATGTGCAAATGCTTCACAACTGAAGGTTTTGAGAAAAGAATAACTCACCTTCTTACCTTTCCATGCTTCTTCTGGAGTACCACAACCCAAAGGATTAGAGGGACCTCTATTAATTAAATAAACAATAGTGTTTAGAGTCTCTTCCCACATTTTTAAAGGAAAAACAACATGCAATCTCATATTCTATGCACACTCCATTATTGTTCTATTCATGCGCTCAACTACTCCATTTTCTTGTGGAGTCTTAGGAACCGTTTTCTGCTTACGAATATCATTAGAGGAACAATAATCTTCAAACTCTTTGCTGCAATACTCACCACCATTATCAGATCTGAGACATTTTATCTTTTTACCCATCTCATTCTCAACCAAGCTTCTCCATTTTTTAAAAGTTTCAAATACATCATATTTCTGCCTAAGGAAATAAATCGATACCTTCCTAGTTGCATCATCAATGAATGTAACATAATACATAGAGCCACTGAGAGAAGATACCTGAGCTGGTCCCCATACATCCGTATGCACAAGCTCTAATTTCTCATTTCTCTTTTGCTTCCCATCCTTGAGAAAACTAACTCTCTTTTGTTTTCCATACACACAAGTTTCACAAAAATCCATATTAACAAATTTTAGACCTTGTAAGACATTATTTGAATGAATACTTTCATACCTTTTGCACTCATATGCCCAAGTATATTATGCCACAGTGCTGATTCAGAGTCCACAACAACTATATTATTTTCTACCTGCTAAACTGCAACAACTATTCCTGAACATTGACCTTTTTCTGTAACAATTAGAGTAGAAGGAACAGTATGACCTGTACAAAGATATAAGGTTCCTACTTTCACACCTTTTTCTACCACTAAGGAATGTCACGCCCCGCCGTGCGAACCCCAAAGGAACTAAAACAACGGAACAATTTTTTTTTAAATAAAGAACATAAAATAAACATACTTAAGTATTACAACATAACATTATAAAAAGAGGCACAACTTGTTCCAATAGGGTACACAAAATGACATGACTATTCTAACCCATAATACGATAATAAGATAACAATAATTAATCAACTACGTAAATCTATTCATTCCCATCATCATTTAAAATATCTATCAACTATATCCATATTAATAACATATGCACATATGACAATACATGGAATTATAAAGATATAAAGTGTTACATATTTCGATAAATACAACTCAACATAATCAACTATAACACAAGATCCTGAATAAATACATGGCTTGAATAATTATTACATCCCAAAGATAGAAGAATACAATTGACTAGAAATACAACCTCAATAATCACATATACAATTTACAACAAGGTCATCCCAACACATGTGGGAGACAACCCAACAATGAAAACATTACATAAGAAGTATATACATCAATCTGGTACATAAGGACACTGGATCATCAACATCCGCCAAAACCTGCAAGTAAAAGATACATCTGCAAAAGGAGAGGGAACCCAATGGGGTGCGAAGCACGTTCCACCCAACCACCCCCGTGCTGAGAGTAGACAAGGAAGGGTCCCCGACCAAGTACGCCTAACAACAACAAAGACTAACTCCCAACAAACATATAACATCCAAGACCACTTAGAAAACTCACAACAACCATTCCGAGAGGCACAACAACAAATCACTTCAGAACATAACAATAAAACACCTTCCCAAATAACAACTAGTCACATGCACAACTTCAATGAACCCAAGGCATAATAACAAAGACCTCATCCAACAATGACCAAAGAGACAATAACAAGGCACTTAACCACAACAATCACAATATTACTTCACAACTACAATCACAAAGTTACTTAACATGAGGTTACAATGCTTCCAGAGAACAAGATCATGAACAGCACAATAACTGGCTAACTGTTGACATAGGAAGAGTGTCATGCATAAATTGCCATGAGTTACCCTGGCTCAACCTTCCTAGGCTACCGGACCCCCATCCTGGGTTACCCTGGCTTGCCTCTACCGGCCGCCGGACCCTCACGCAAAACTATGCGTCCCATCTCATCTCGAGCCTTATCATTCACTTGCTTCACGAGAGAGACATC
The DNA here is from genome assembly GCA_007258455.2 of Sequoia sempervirens. Classification (NCBI taxonomy): domain Eukaryota; kingdom Viridiplantae; phylum Streptophyta; class Pinopsida; order Cupressales; family Cupressaceae; genus Sequoia; species Sequoia sempervirens. The sequence goes on along the minus strand of VDFB02274714.1, from coordinate 29,018,739 downwards.
CTTTATCTTTATTAGTGTGAAAGCCCCCCCATTAATTCATTTATGTTATCACTTAATTAAACTCTAGGTAGGTTACCCTGGCACCCCTTTGTGTGCCGGACCCCCACAAAGAGCCACTCTCCTATCGACAACACACAAGGCACATTACCACAATAGGTAACTAAACAATATAAACTCTCCAATCCAAGGAGAAAACCAAACAAGAAAACCACCCCAATCCACTGGAGGAAATCAATCCAAACACACACTCCTCCCCAAAAGAGGTACAATTCTCATTACCCACTCCTATTTCCTAGGAGGCACAAATCCCCGTTCGTGGAAACCGGGTACAACATCATAGTACAATACATCAAAGCGATCCACCGAAATGAACCTCCACTCAAGAAAACTTCTCTGGAAGACTTACCATACTCTTAACCCTAACTGCCCGACATGGGAAATGAAAGAAGCATGAAAGACAGGCATTCCATCTCAGGAAGCCCTTAACAATAACTTATACTCTTCACGAACAGTAAGGTGAACTTAGGGTTGACACAAACGCACTAAGAAGAAAATGCCACAGAAGAATTAACAATTAATTTCAAGATTCACAATTACGTTTTATCCAACCCCAAAAAAAAACAAATTACAACTTGCAATCAATTCCACCTAATTACTCAATCAATTACACGAGCACACACTTTTCAACACGACACGATAAATTTATTTCCAATTTCCCAATTTACTATACTATTGCAAAATATTAAAATGTACTCACCGTACATATACATAAACCTCCTTTATATATAAATATTCAAAATAAATTAAATAAATAAACACTATATTGAAAATCATTCTATAAAGTTAACATTTATATCCAATTCTATTTGAAAGAAAATTATAATTTTGAATGAATAACCAAACCCCATCTGGAATAAAATAATCATTTAATAAATAAGTGGAACCATATTATTATACAAACAATTCAAATTAAATTGCATTTAAAACATATATATAATTAAAACGAAATTTGAATTAAATTTCCAGAGATAAATAAATATATATATATACATATATAATAAATAATATATATATTAAATATATATTAAATATTATATAATATATATATATTTATATAATTAAATAAGCTGATATTAATAGAAAAAAATTCCTTAAATAAAATTCATAAATAAATTTTTAAAAATTTAAAATAAAGGTTTTAAACATGGCAGTACCTCCCAGTGGGAGGTCCGCAGTCCCACCACGGTGGTACTGCGTACCACCATGTGGTGGCCACCCACCGCGGTGGTACTGCTGCCACCCAGTGGTCAGCCCCACAGTGGGGCCGTGGGCTGTACGCCTGACCCTCACCCCCAAATAAAAATTAAATTTTTATTTTTCTTTATTTTTTTATTTTATTTTATTTTATTTGTTTTTATATTAAAACGAATTTAAAAGAAATGCGGTTTTCGAAATTCAATAAACAGGAAAATAATCATTTTATTTGATACACAGAAAACGAGGCCTGACACAGCGTACAGGGATCTGTACGTTTATTTATTCATTTATTTATTTTTTTGTTTGCCTAGAATATATATATTATTTAGGTATATATATAAATATAGATTTTTATATTAAAATTTAATTCATAGGAAAAATACAGAGAAATTATAAAAGAGTTATGAAATTAATTAAATAATTTATATTCAGTATCTGCCATATAAAGTCTACAATAGAACTGACTTTTATTTTAATCTCATGAACTAATAACAACCAAAATACAGAGATCCATAATGATTATAAAATGTATTAAAATAACTCAATAGTATTATCACACAAATATGTATATCAAATTCTATTTAAACATATATAGGAATATATATAAATATTTTCAACAGCGATTCAGAAGACTAATAATATAAACAAATAGATTTTACGAAAGACCCAATATAAATATGGCACATAGTTTTAACAGTAACATGATTTTTATTGCAAACTCAATAAATTTCTCAACTAAGTTATATTGAAGAAATTTCAATTAGGTTGAACTATGATTCCTACAGAAGATTCGAAAGTTTTAAACACAAACAAGTTTTCAAAACCTAAACTTCATTCAAACAATTTTCGGAAACATAGAAATCAGATTTATTTACAGACCTACGAAGTATTAATAATATAAAAAGGGGAAAACCTGGAATCCTGTGTCTGAAGGAGAATCCCGCCTGTAACCTCCTCTCGAATTTCTCCTGTAACTCCTTCTTCGACCTTCTTCCTTCAATGTTCTTCTGAACAATCTCCTCTTTCCAAACTCACAATAATTTTTATTCCAAAACTACTCAAAACTCAAAAATTGAAAACTATTTTCTTATTTTTCTCTTCTAGATCTAAAAACTACAGAGCAAAACTCCAACCAGAAAACTTGTGTATGAATCCTCTTTCATCAAAATAATAAATCACCAATTAAAATCCATAAATCTTTTTCCGCTTTCTTTTCCAAAAAGCCTCTTTTCTTATTGGCCCTTTTTCAGCTTTTAAAAGCTCACATTTATCTAAATTTTTTTAATTAAGATAATTTATTTAAATTTAGATATTATCTTCACATAATTTCCTAATTTAATATTAATAAAAATAATATTTAATTACTCTCAACTATATTAATTTAATTATAATTATTTTCACTTTTAGTTAATTAAATCATTTTTAATTTACAATCTATTTCAACTTAATTTTTTTTTTTTCTAACTCTCGAATAAATCAAATAACAGTGAAACAATAATTAATTATTTTATGCAATACGATTAATTAATTAAACACTACCCAAGAATAAAATAAATACTCAACAATAAAACTACATACAAGACAAGACAAGACTTCAATCATAACACAACTCACAACAGACGACGGACCTGGGATGGGGACACTTCCAAGCCTACTCCATTTTTCAACTTTTACCCATTGGGTTGATTTATTGCTCGCCCTGTCCTGCCGAAGCAGGTGGACTCGAGACTCATTCCTGCAATCCTGCATCCAGATAAACGTCAAGTAGCACATGTATATGTATATATAAACTCAACATCCTATCATGAGAAGGAATTGCAGTGTAGCAGGGCACTTGTGAACGAGTGATGCTACACTGTCCTCTCACCTAATCTATTCTAACAATTATAATATCAATAATGAGCTAACATTTCTAACCAAATTGACATAAGATAACATGATATTAAACTACTGCATCATATAATAATACTGAATTAAATAACATCACATTGGCATATAAATATTAATGATAAATCATTTAAATAAACAAAATCCAACAACACACAAGATATCACAAATCATATTAGTAATTTCATATCAACCGATTATGTCCAGAAAAGGAATAACAACATCAAACTACAAACCAACCAAGTCAAACCCTAATAGAATCATCAAGGTATCAACATATCGAGTTAACACAAAGATTAATAAGTCTAAATAGTACGAGGGGTATTACAAGGAACCCTTTGTGACCTTCCAATTTTTATCACTAAATGACAACACAACCTTCATCATCTAGTTGCCTTGCTGAAATTAAATTTTTGCTTAATGTTGGAACATTCCTTACCTCATGTAGTAGCCAATGATTCTCATTCTGCAACTTAATCTTGATTCTTCCCTTTCCAACAATTTGACAGGGTTCATTATCTCCTAAATAAACTAGCCCAAAATCCCCTTGGACATAATCAAGAAAATAACTTCTATGGGGGGTAGCATGAAATGAAGCCCCTGAATCTAACACCAAAGAATCATCAGCATTATCAAGGGAAAGAATCAAAGCATCCTCATCAGATTTATTACTTAACACTTTTTCCTCTTTACTTCCTTTTTGTCTCCGTCTTTATTTTTCTGAGACCAGTAATATTTCTTTAAATGACCCGACTTACCACAGTACCAGCAATCCCTCTTGTCCCTAGATTGGGACCTTTTGTCCTTTGATTTTATTCGTGACTTCCCATGATTTCCAGAATTGTTTCCTCTCTCCTTTGTTCTTCCCTTGCTTTCTACATTCAAAACACTGCCTGATGTGGATGTTCCACCTGAGCATTTCCTATGAATTTCCTCACTCAAAATAATACCAACAACATCATCAAATTTCAATGTATTCAAACTAGAAACAGAATTACTAATAGCCATTACCAAGCTATTCCAACTTTCAGGCAAAGAACACAGAATCAAAAGAGCCCTAACTTCTTCATCAAATTTTACTTTTATAGAAGTTAATTGATTGGTGACTGTATTAAACTTATTCAAATGATCAGTAACTAACCCACTTTCTACCATTTTCATATTAAATAAATGCTTCATAAGAAATACCTTATTCGAAGCAAAAGGAATTTCATATAACTTCGCTAGGGTTTTCATCAACTCTTGAGTTGTATTTTCTATTGTAATATTGAACGCCAATGATTGTGTTAGGCATAAATGAATTCTACCAAGAGCCTTTCTATCCAAAATATCCTAGTCCTCATCAAACATTGTTACAGGTTTCTTGGTTTTCTCTTCCAATCGCCGCCATAAATCCTTTTGATAGAGATAGTCCTCCATCTGAATCTTCCATAACTGATAGTTCTACCCATTAAACTTCTCAACCTTCTTACCCTCATCTACCATTACTCCCACTCAGCTGTGAGACCTTCCTACAGATGATAATAGAAACACAACTTGCTCTAATAGCACTTGTTAGGGTTAGAAATGGTAGATATCTAACAATTAAATGCAAATTTAATTAATAAATAGAGAAACTAAAATGCACATAGAATAAATTATAACATAGAGAATTTAACGTGGTTCACCCAATCTAGGCTACATCCACCAAACCACAACCATCCAATAATTTAATTATCTAGTGCAAAACTTATTACAATCTTGCAAATAATTGCATTTTTCGTCATACTGTACCACACATCTGAACCCCTTTTTATCAAGCTTAGAAGCTTCCAGATTTTGGGTTCTACAAAATCATATTTTTCTTTTTTCATTGATTTTTTTCCCTTTTTCAGTGAGAATGTGAAAAAGTAGGAGGAATTTTTTTATCTGGGGTTGCTGCCCCTGAACCCCCACTTTTTAGGGATTGCCACCCCCGAACCCTTGCCCTGGGCCCAACCCGACCCCGGACCCTGGCAAGGATACATCTCGAGGTGTACAGTATACCATGGGCTATACATTATAGCATGATTAGTCGCTACATACCAACATCATCCCCATTTATGGTTATCTTGACAGCCTCTCTAGGCGCCGACCCTATGAGACCCACCAATGAAACTTGATACTATGCTATTTATTATTTTGATAGATAGTTTGATTTGCATTTTAACTATTAGACGTTATGTTTTGATACAGATTTATGCTTTATGATTTTATTCATGTTATGATGTTTTGACATTAGACCTTGTCTTAATTTCATATTATGGTGATGTGCACATTAGACCTCATATTGGTTATTATTGATTATTATTATGGATGCTCAAGTAGAATTAATAAAATTTATGAAATTTGAATCATTGTTACTGTATGAAAAAAATGAATAAATGTTATTAAGAGGATTCAATGATGATGGATTTATGTGACTATTGTAACTATGAATTGATTTTCTAATGTGATTTAATTGCGATGGAAATGGTATGATGTGAATATATATATATATGTCTTAGTTGCTTTGAATATATGATTTTATTGGACATATTAATGTGTGAAATTGAGTGTGCAGGTACAAATTCCATAGCCAATGGAATTGGAGGTCTTTAAGGAACCCTATGTGATAAACCTTGTGAATGCTAACAATAGTCCATGGGGACTATAGTCTTATTGTGATGTAAAAATTTGTAAAGTGGTTTGAGACTTGAGTGTTATTCTTTTATCATATAGTTTTATTTTATGTTTTAAGTTGTATTTCATCTGAAAAGTTATATTTGAGGGTATTTTGGGACTTTTATTTTTTATTTTATTTTTTTAATCGAGTAAAAGGGGTTAAAAATGGTTATTTTTATGTTTTTTTTGTTTTTTTAAAACCCCTAGCGTGTTAACCCAAGGGTTAGACACTTAATTCAAGGTATATATTGAACTAAAATCAAGATATGACCTCTCAAAAAGGCCTAGCTTTAAGGGTGACGAATTCGGATTTTGAATGGGTTGTAAATAGATAATTTTTTTAGCAGATTTTCTTTTATCTGTAGTGTTTTAAAGCAAGAGTGGTTTTGGGAAACAAATTTTTGGGAACTTCTATTTATCTCTTTCTTTTTTTGGATTGTTGGGGGGATTGGATTTCTTTTTGGAAAAAAAAATTGGTATTCTTTTTGGGTTCTATTTTTTGGAAGAATTTTTGGGTGAAATAGAGTCCGAAGGGAAAGCTTGGGTGCTTCCTCAGTTTTCTTCCTAAAAAGTGTAAGAGTTTGGTTTCAATCCCTTTGTGTTGTTTTTGATTGAATCTATTAATTTTTGAAAAGATTGAGTATTCATTTGAAGTATTATTGTGTTATTTTGTGTTGTTTTTTTAATTGTATTGGGTTGTATGGGGATGGCTCTCATAGATTTTGAGAGCTTCCCAAGTGTGGGGTTGAGAGAGGATGAACCTCCAATGGGGAACTCCAACCATTGAGAAGGTGGAGATTTTGGGTATGAGTACCCACATTATTGGAGTATGGGGTTTTTGGGTATGAGTGCCCAGGATTATTTTGTGGAGTTGGATGGATGGAGAAGTGGAGAGAAGTTGTGATACTATATAGATCTTTATTTAAATATTAATTTTTCCCCATTGGGTAGTGATATCTCCTAAGTCTCCCCCTTTCCTGAATCTTTGAGAAGATTCAATGTGCATGTGAATCCCTAGGTTTTGGGTGTTATGGTATTCATTTGTGTGTTTGATGTTAATGCATGTCTAAGAATATGTGTAACCCAGTTCCTTTGATAGCCTCCCAGCTTGGGGGTGACTGGTTTTCCATTCTAAGGTTGGGTGGTGAGCACCCCATTGGCTTTAGAATTTTATTTTTCTTTGTATAGGTTCTAGAAATTTGAAGGGAGCTTGGTGTTCTGAAGAAGATGTCAGTTTGAGGTTATTTATGGTCTATTGTAAATGCTATTGTAATCTACCCTAGTGGGTATATTGTTAGGATTCATGGATAGCTCCTATAAAGGACTTGTTGGGTTGTAAAATTTTATGGGATATTTCTTCCAGGACATAGATGAAAAGGAAATAACCATTGATTTTATTTCATATCTCTATTTTAGATCCGTGTATGAAATTATTTGTTTTACCATCATTTTCTTGAAATGGCGGAATTATTGCTTTGTGCTTGAGAGGGAATGAGTATATATTTTTATGCATGATTATCTATTTTGAAATGAGTATTATCAAATATTTCTTGATTTGCAACAAAATAAATCATGTATATATAAATAAGGATTGATTTAGTTTTTTGTTTTAAATAACCAGAGTATAGCAACTGGAAAATGATGCTTTGAAAAGATTAGATGGGAAATTAGAATAGATATGAAACACATTGTATGTAGGTTATTGCTTTATTAAATTGATTTTTTAAAACAACAAAAATAAATAAATAAATACAATGTTGATTTTAATCACACCACCATACTTTGTATACTCTATTTTGGGTAATACAATTATTGAATATTTTAGGAAATAACTCTTTGAGACTAGAAATCCCATACAGACGAAAATTTTAGCCATACACAGCTTTATTAGCCGGAGACTATCGATAATTTACCTAGTGTTTCATGAATGATTTTCAAATCTATGCATTATTTTTTTTGTCATGATAAATCAGCTAATAGGTACTGAAAAAATATACAGTGTTGCCCATAAATTCTTCAGTTTTAGTGTTTGTTAAAAAAAATAAGGCATAGGAAATAAAATAAATCTCAAAAATTTTGTGAATGATTGTTCTTAGGAATGAACATATTTGTTTGTTGATTATAAACACTCCTAGGAGAATCATGAAACTCAAACCTACATAAGAAAAATAAAATACATCAACTGTCCTTGACCATGAGATCTGCAACATCATTTTGGATCAAACCCTAGCCTGTATATTTCATGTCAACCTTTGGTTTCTAACCTATAATGGAAATCAAATAAAAATGGAGCCATTGAATTTTTTGTTGAACAATAGATAGTTTTGGAATAGTTCTTGTTTTCCTTCTCTATGTTCTAGCCACCGCTCATGCCTCAGGCCTACACATCAAAAAAATAAAATAATGGATTCAAAGAGAGAAAATTAGGGCTCATGCCTTGGGCATCTAAATTATTTTATTTTTATCTAGAATGTATTGGTTTGGATAACCCCAATCTTCTTTCATTCTTTCTAGGATTCCTTTTAGGATTCGATAACACCTACTTTTTAGTCATGGGTTTCTTAATAATTACTTTGCATGAGGTGTTTACATTGCTTTTGTTCAAGGAAAACATAAAAAGACAAAAGAATAAAGTAACCATAAAATAAAAACTTTTAGATAGGGAGTTGTATGGTTTGAATTAAGCCAATTTAAAAATGGCATGTGATGTGGTTTTTTTTTTAAATGAAAACCTAACATAAAAGATATATATCTTAGATTAAAAAGTAATTTAAATTCTTCCTTGAGACTAGTGAAGTAGGCTCCTCTTTTCTTTTTAAGAAGTAATTATTTCTATATAAACATAACTTAATATATATACTTTTTCCTAGGTTAATTTCTTTATATGTGATTTTATTTTAGTAATATTTGTACTTATATAAAGACAAATTAATTATATTATAGATTAATTTAAGTAGATAAAATATTCCTTACTTTTATATATTTAAAGGACAAATAATCTAAGTAAAAACAATAATAGTTAAATATAAACATAAATATATATATATATACACAAACCAAATTAAATAAATTTGAGGGGATTATTATTATTGTACTAAATTGTAAAAGATTTATGGCTTCAATAATTGGAATTTATTACTAATGGTGACATAATGGTAATTAAAATTTTGTATGCAACAATGGGTTGGAAAATAGTAGTTTTTATATGTTAGTATTTAATAGAATATTGTTAGTTGTGTAGTTACATTTGGGAAATTTATTTGGGCATTACAGATCCCATAGGGTGACTCATGCAGAACCATTAACCTCTCATGAAGACAAGGCAATGATCTTGCCAACCACAACCTTCTCGGCCCACCTTTAGTCTACGAAAGCCCTAATAGGTGGACAATACATCCACAAATATCTTATTAATGTTTGACCACCCACCCGTTAATTAATTAGGTTATCACTTGTTACTCTAACTCTAACGTGGGTTATCCTGATAGCCCCTTTGTGCGCCAGTGCCCATGTAAAGCCACTATCCCTAGAACCCAAAAAATAACATTAAATTCCAATGGTTTGTACCAATAAGAACACTAAACCA